>JAODJU010000130.1:23391106-23416193 GCA_026776725.1 Gnathonemus echidnorhynchus | reverse complement strand
ATATTTAAGCCATACTACTAATCCTCTTACCAAATTATGGGCGTAAATTAATGTCCGTATAGCACCGAAAAGCTGGCATCCGACCAAATGCTTCGTCTGTCATCTGAAGCCCTGGTATTTGTTGCGCATGCGCGATATAATATCGCTATGATATCGCTCAGCCCTACTTCATCCACATCACAGCTTCTGTAGCCAGCAGTAGTGGAGATCCTGCTTTTTGGTCTCTGTGGAAGGCATTCGGATAGGAGCTGTTTCTCTTGGGATGCTGCTATATTTGTTGCTCCGCATCTGCTAATCCCCTTCTGCTCCTGTTTGTTGCAGAGGACCATTGGATGGAAAAGGAACCAGAAAATCAGGAGTTCTTTCAAAGATGGTGAGTTTACAGGCCCGGCCAAAGGCTCTAATAAAACCCGAAGACAAATGATCACAAAACAAATAATCTCTCTCCTCCTTTTGTATTTGAAGGCTTTAAGTTTTATTGCACTCTAGCTTTAGGAGTTGATTAATAGGAATCAAAATGAAAACCCCACAAAATTGTGTGTCTGTGGGTGTGAGTGTTCATTCCACGCGCATACTCTGTATACTAATTTTTTTCCTAACTGGCTATTTTGTTGATTTAATTTGGCCTTCCATTAAAAAGTTGGTCAAAGGACTCTCAGTAATTATTCGGTTGGTCTTTTAAATCTACAATTTCATGTTACTGATAAGATTTAATGCAGCTATTAAGATGTGTGTAGTAGACTTAACAATTTGGTCATGGTGCTTTTAAGAGCAATATTGAGTCTGAGGAAACCAAGAGTAGAGTGCCCCCTGGGGGTGCTGTGTTGTCTCTGCACACAGAACCCCGGCTGTACCAGGAGATCCGAGAACGAGGCCTGACCTCCAACAATCAGAGTGCTGATGACGAGTTGCTTGATGATGCGCAGGCTGAACCACCAGAACCAGACCGTAGCATCGTGGTCCAGAGCTACAGGCCTGCATATACTACCTGGGGTCAACTGCCACAGGTGAGTGAGTGATTGGGATGGTGTCCCCCAAGGTTCCACACCGAGTCCAGGCAGCATCACCAAATATCCAGCTGTATGCTATCAGATGGTAGTGTGGCTTGGCCTGGTCAAGCTTTTGACCATGCTAGTAAGCAGCAGTTACAGACTGGGTATGGCTTGCATACTTTACAGTGGAAAAAACTGCCAGTTTGCGGTACAGGTCGGGTACGGCTTGGTTCTTCGTGGCAGTCGATAAGCACCATATTTGGCTTTGGTGTTCTTGAAGCCAGCAGCCGTCTCAATAGTGAAAAGGGCCACTACATTTGTCAGATAAGCTGAATAATTTACCTATATTGATTTGGTCAGGCTGTGGCCAGCCGGACACAGTTGAAGACCAGTGGTCCACTCTAGTCTAACTTCTCCATCATCTTTGGATTATTTCACTAGGTGCCACACCCATTACCTGAGTTAAATTACTATTCAGGAAATGGTTCTGGTTAATTCCAGAAAGCATTTCGTGTTGTTCCTTGGAGATTGTAGTTCACTCTGTATAGTATGGGAATAGGCAGGTAAAAATTGGAAATGGGCCCAAGTTAGATTTAATAAGTCACAATGTTTTATTTTTAATAAAACGTCATTATGTTTAACAGTTTTCACTTTCATTTCCCCAGTGGGTTTTGCTATGATTCTCCTGAAATACTTTATCACGCTTTATTTTGTACCTAGGTTAGTGGATTTTTTTGTGTGAGTAAATTGAAGGTGAGTCTGACCAATAGAATGTTGAAAGATCAATGCGTTTAAATACATAATTTCAATGCAGTCTTTTAAAGAAATAATGGCAAGGCTAAGATTGGCAAAAAGAGTAAAAAATATCCTTTATTTTTGTGAAAATGTTCTAGACAGAGAAAGAAGTTTAATCTGAAGCTTCTTGGGACAGTTTTTACCTTTTTCTCCAGTGAATATGCTTACCTGCCAGTACCTATTGGGAATGAATAGACTGTAAATTCATGTTTATAGGAATGTTTTTGCAGTTACACAATTCCTTTACATTGATGTTTGTGAATCATACTGGAATTGGGCGGATAGGGTTTGACAGATTGGGACTCCTAGGCCCAGAGGCCTCTCCTTTCAGTATTGAGTAATCTGGCCCAGTCGGGCTTTGGTCATGTCTTTTGTTGTGGTCTTGAATACAGAACGTCTTCTGTCCGTTTTCAATGTCGCTTGCCGCTACATGTAGCTGACGTGCGTTAGGCCGCAGCCCCTGCGCTGCCCTTCATCTCAGGTCCCCGGGACGCGTGTAACCCAAGTGCCAGCAGTCATCCTGGTCAAATGAGAGGCCAAGAAGGTGAGACAGGAACCTGAAAAGAGATCTGTCTGAAAAGGCAACAGAAACAGGGAGAACCTGTTCTCAGATACCAAGAAGCTGAACTGATTCAGATTGGGTGGGTAATCTGTCAGGTTATTCAGTGCATAAGGCAGTGTGGACTGTTATTATCAATGAGCGAATGCCTAGAGGGGACACAGAATGAGACCGAAGGGAAAATGGGATGCAGAGGGAAAGAGGGGATACTTACTGTGGCCTGGGTACTCTGTCCTAAACTGTACAAATTAGGAAATTTAAACTGTGGTGGTAAAATAGGATGTGTGTCTTTTAGGTGAAAGAAACCGGTATTCTCCTGAATATATCGGCATCAGAGAGGAAGCGACAGGAGGTGAGTGGGGGAATGTTTGCTTTTTTCTGTTGGTGAAATGGTGAAAAAATGACCAAAATTGGTTAGCACTGGTAGCTCACACCCTGGGGAATGCCGGTCTGATATTTTACCCCATTTCTTTGTCCTCGATTGTCCATGTCCTACCCTTGCACAGGACTCCTCTCACTTTCTAAAAGCATGTGACTGGATGAATTGCTTTCTCTGAATTACCCCTTGTGTCTGTTTGCCCTGAAACAGTCTGGCATCCTGTATAGGGTGTCTCTTGCTTTGTGCCCTATTCTCCTTGGCATTGTCTCCAATCTGGAGAAGCGGTTATGGAAGATGTTAGGATGATCGGAGTTCATTGTTTGGCACTCTCTGTGACAGCCCTCTGACAAACTGATGTGTTTGCAGGCCATATTTGAAATCATCACATCCGAATTCTCATACCTGCACAGCCTGAACATCCTGGTACGTCACTTCAGGGCCAGTAAGGAGCTGCATGACACAATGACAGCGACAGAGCATCACCATCTCTTTTCGAACATCTTAGACATCCAGGCTGCAAGTAACCGGTGAGTGGTGGGGCGAGGGCATTCGGGAACATGGTTCTGTGGGAAAGAATGGGAAAGGACCGTTTTTTTTGAAGGTCCGGGTTTTAGATGTTCTTGTTGATTCTTCTTTATGCGGTTCTTGTTGAGGTTCATCCTAGGAATGTCTATAGTATGATGATATCGATGGTTTCATTTTTCTGCTGAAACTTTGTCAAATGTAGCATGACTGTCCCTTTAAGAAGAAACTGCTAAAATAGACAGATGCAGGCAAAAACACGTAGACCTGAATCGCTCCTCAGTCTCACTCTTTCCTAAAGCCGATGACTTGTATGCAGTTTTAGTGTATGGAGGTGAAGGGGCGTATGAAATCTTGGAGCCCAGTCCTGTCAGAGAGTCAGGTAACATGCAATGATGGGTCACAACATGCCTGTCAGACTGGTTTCGCAGGCAGACTCTGGGGTAAAGGGGGGGGGGGCAATTTAGAAATCTCCCTCCACTTTATGGTCCTGCGTGTGGCAGCCTGTTGGGCTTCCCTTCCATCCGAGGCCAGATTTTTCCTGATCTGGCAAGACAGGAGTGTTTTGACCTGCCAAACCGTGGAGGAGTTTTCGTCTAGAATGGCATGGACCATGTCCCGAATTATCGAGAGCATTCATTTCATGCCAAGAGACACAGATAAGCAGTGAAGTTGCTGGTGTCAGGATCCTCTCATACCACCATGGCCAGGATCAATCAATCATCATTATATGTGATCCTCATGAACCTCCAGTCCTACAGGGGGAGCTGATCTTTCTGTGCACTATAAGAGCACAGTTGTAGCTATGTGAACACAAGTGGTTCTCTAATGGATTTGTTTGTGGATAAGGCATTGATGTGGCTCATTAACTGAAGGCACACCCAGCCTTCTCCTCCTCAGTTTGCACTAGATGTCTGTACTGAAAACAGGCCTGGACAGGGCATGTATCACGCCTCAGGGGGTTAATGGGGTTTGGAGAGTGCTCCCCCATACGTGACAGACCCTGTCCAATCCCACAAATTCTTCAGGTTTTTTGATGACCTGGAGAGACGGCACCGCGAAAACCCTTTGATCCGTGACATCAGCGACATCATACACGACCACGCGGCAAACCACTTCCAGCCGTACATCAACTACTGTGCCAACGAAACTTTCCAGCAGAGGGCGCTCCAGAAGCTGCTGTAAGTGCCACAGCCTGGGATCAGGCCAAAGATACAGTTGCCTGCGCACTTCTCTGCCTGTTTGGACATGAAGGATTTCAAGTAACTGTGGATTTACTTTCAGTTTGGGGCCTTTCTGCGCAACACAGAAAGACGGAGGAATTTAGCCCTTCCCTGCGTATATATTTCCTTTAAACATGCAGCATGTTTGCATGTTCTTTTATGAGCCATTATGGTGACCTCATACCTTTAGGTTACTGTGGCTCTCTGCACTGCCCCTGTGGTTTATATGGATTTGTGTTGGTAGTGTGGAAGTGTCTTCCTGCCTTGCTTAAGTGCTCGTAGAAAATTGATGCATTTTTTTAGGTAGTATTTCAGAATAATTATTATATAGTAAGAAGTATTGCATTGAAAAATAAGATGCATTGTTTTAAAATTATTTTTATTGTGGGAAAACACAAAGCACATAATACATAGTAATCAAGGTCAAAATAAGTGATGCAGAGAAAGACAGGAGAATGAAAAAATATATATATAAAAAATGGATAACTAAAAAGGAAAGGAGGTAAAATGGGGATGTTTAAAGGGTAAAATTCTACAGTTGCTTACAGCAAAAATAGATGTATGGTTAAGGTTTTGTCTGTATCTGTGTGTTTATGTATGTACATGTTTGCATGTGTTTCTGTGTATTTGCATGTCCGCGTGCGTGTCTGTGTATCTGTGTCTTTGTGTTCGTGTATCTGCGTGTTTATGTGTGTGACCATGCATGTCTATCTGTGTATCTACGTGTTTGTGCATGACTATGTGTGTATTGATGTGTTTGTGTGTGTCCGTGTGACTGAGCATGTGCCTATAGATCCTCCAGTGGCCCTTTTAAGGAGGTGCTGAAGCAGATCGAGATGAAGCCGGAATGTGGAGGACTTCCCATGCTCTCCTTCCTCATCCTGCCCATGCAGAGGGTGACCAGGCTCCCGCTGCTCATGGACGTACGTCTGCCGCCCATGCGCACTCTCCTAGACCAGGACCAGTGCTCGCCTGAACGATGGCACCTTCACTCTCTCTCTCTCTGCAGACCATCTGGCAGAAAACGACGAAGGACACGGCTGAGTACTTCGCTGCAGAGTGGGCGTTGAAGGCCATCAGCAAGGTATTCTGTTTACAAGTGCTTCTAGTTCCACCACAGCTCTGGCGAGAATCAGCCCAGTTTAATCCAGTTCACCGTGATTGACAGACCTGATGATCCTTGGATTGTGCAATTTTGTTTGTAACCATATAGCACTGCTCACTTTCAGTTCATAGTCTGTTCACTGCAATTAATGAGGCAGTAAGTACAGGTATCGCCAGTGATCTCATCCCTCGTCCCTCACTGGTCCTGCTGTGTTTTCAGCTGGTAAAGAAATGCAACGACGGGGCTCGGACCATGGAGAGGACTGAGCAGATGTACACGATCCAGCGCCAGCTTGACTTTGGCAAGATCAAGGTGCTGGCATTCACCAGTGACCCTGGATCTGGGGTTAGGTGTAGCTTCAGTCTGACAGGAGTATGTGCGTGTGTCTCTCCATAGCCCTTTCCACTCATCTCCTCGTCCCGCTGGCTGCTGAAGCGGGGCGAGGTGGCCACGTGTTCTGAGGACGTCAGCATCTGGAAGGCCTTCAGCACAAAGAGCTACTACCTCTTCCTGTTCAACGATGTGCTTATGGTCACCAAGAAGAAGAGGTGGGAGTTGCTGGCTGTGTCTGCGGTGGGCCTGATGGTCACCTTTTCTTTTGTATAGTACTTGGATAGCCTCCGATACTCTTTGGTGTTCAGAATAGTATGTACCTATGAACCAAAACATTATGACCACCCCCACATTAAGTGGTTAATGTTGACCCGTCCATAAAAATGATGCAGGTCGAGGTCTGGGATATATCAGACGGTAAGGTAACATTCAGTACTCATAGCTGACATGTTGAATGCAGAAGAAATGGACAGGGATAAAGATCTGGGGGAGTCTGACAACAGTCAAATCATTATGGTTAGACGACTGCGTCAAAGCAGCTCCAAAACGGTAATGCTTGTGCTCACAGTTGGCCTTGGTGAGTTCCTATTGAGAGTAATGAGTATTGAGAGTATTGAGATTTCCCTGATGCCATAACCCGCCTCAGTTTGTAAAGTTTGCATCTTTTCTGGCTAATCCAGAAGACTTTCGAAAGACATTGTTTCTTCCAGTGATGGCTGCAATCCTGCTTGATTTATAACCTCGATTTGACCTGCTTGGTTTAGAGTAAGCGGAGAGCAGGTTGAGGTCGGATGGGCACGCCACCTTGGAGCGCTCACCTGCGCGTGCCTTGTGTTCCAGTGAGGAGACCTATGTGGTGATGGACTATGCTATGCTGGAGAACCTGGAGGTGGAAGCGGCCCCTTGGGAAGGACAGAGCTCACCTTCGCTGAAGCAGGGTGGCTCCAGCCCCTACCCCCTCAGGGTCCTGATGAAAAAGAACAGTGAGGGACGTGAGGACCACATGCTGTTAGCGGCGGAGTCTCTGTGAGCCCTCCTGCTGTTGAGTTTCCCCATCAGTAGAAATGACACCTTGGCTCCCTCTGCTGGTGGCTTTTCTCTAAAAACTGTCAGTAGCAGCTAGACTGAATCACCCTTAAACGCTGGCAATTTGCTGCTGCCAGCTCATATTTGGCCCTTAAAAGGCATTTTGTTTCTGTCCTGCTGTCAGGCTGGATCGTGATCGATGGGTGGCTGCTCTGCAACACAACAAATACACAGACAGCGTGCCAAACAAAGAGGGTGAGTTTAACACTGTCCAGGATACCCTGAGGCAGTCAAGGCTCCACCCACTTAATACACTTACTCCTGCTATTACGTAAAATGTGTTGATTGGACCGTGGATGACAGACAAATTTCACCGGGGGCTTTGTTTAGAGTGTGCATAAGTGTGACTAAAGTTTGTTGTACAGTCTCTCATTATTATTATTATGAAATCTGGATTTTAAAAATGTACTTTAAAGTACCATTTTAGCATTCTCCTGCCATTTGATGTTTGCCAATATACTTTTAGTTGTAGTGATGAGTTGTCAAACAAGGAATTAATTCACTACTTCCTTGCCGATGCCTGGTTAATATTCAGCGACCTTGGTTGTGAATGAGTCACCAAGCACACAGAAGACCAGTAAACTCTTTCTGCTCCCAGACCTGCCCCAGTATGAGGTGACGAAGGCGTATCTTCCCAGGGAGTCGGACGAGCTGGGACTGCAGCAGGCCGAGGTCGTCGTCATGCTGCAGGCCCGAGGCGGTAAGAGAGGGTAGCTAAATCCCAGTTTGGGTGGGATCATGGTAGCAAACTACGCGCCAAGGTAATACCCCAGTTCATCTCTCCCAGACTGGTACCGCGGTGAGCGAATGCGCGACGGTGAGCGAGGCTGGTTCCCAGCCAGCTGCGTCACAGCGATCACCAACCGTGCAGCTGTGGCCAACAACTTACGCCGAATGGAACGGCTGCGGAAGGAGACCAATGTCTGAAGAGGGCGGGAAATACACAACCCCTCCCCCATCCCTCCCGACTTTTGTCCTCACATCGGTACAGCATTATGCAACTGCATGTTTTTAGCATGCAGAAAAACACCTGTAGGCATGAGAGACTGAGACATGAACAGACTATGTTCTGAATGTCAAGGATGTTTTCAAAATAACTGAGGGACAGTGCCGAGGGCCTAGGGCTGTCCTGAATGCTTTAAACACTGCTGTAAGAGACAGGAATACTAAGCATGTACATGTTAAAACTTCCATCTTTTTAAAGCTCAGGGCCAATGGGGTTTGTTTTTAATAATTTCAATGGTTAAATTTCAATGGGCACCTCCGTTGTAAAGGCCCTAAGTACAACATGTGGCACGGGGGTGTCGGGACGGTGGCTGCGGAATGAACTCTTGCAATAAAACAGTTGAAAACTTTGTATTTGACTTTTATTTGAGCTTGCCTTTTAAAATTCATGTTGTGTACATAAAAACTTCATTTAAAAATGTCAAATTGACCAGATATCAAATAACTGCTTTAAAAACGATTTGGTGTAAAAAGAAAACCAATTTTACAAAAAACGTGTCATTTCCCCCAATAAAATTCATTTGAAGCGGTCATAAAATGGGAAAACGGCTGCATAGGTGAGCAGGCGATAGGTGGTCATCTGGTCGAACATGGCGCAAGCTTTCAGGATCGTCAAGTCAAATCTGGGTCTTATTGCTCGTTTCTTTGATGTTTCTTCATGTTGACATGACTGTAAAAGAACAATAACCAACTGCGTCTTAGTGACTTATTTGATGTGTAAATACCACATCTCTTTGCATGCGTGATATGGGACACCATTCAACACGATACAGACCATTCACCAGGATATGGTACGGCTATGTGCCATCATAAAGGCACCAGGACCACACGCAGACTGCCTGGGGACTGATGCGGCTCCTACCCGGTAGATGGTACAGATGGTACTCCGGTCTCTACTCAGCCCCGCCCTGCTCGGCCTGGGGAGCGGGCGGCTTCTCCGCTGGCATCTCGGCGGCTTTGTTCTCCTTGCCCTCTTGAGGCTTTGTGGTTTGTGGGCGTCTGCGGCGATAGTTGAAGTTGCGGCGGTACCGGCGCTGACCTGGATCCTGGGTCTTGGCTCCGTCGCCCTGGTTCTCCTTGTCCTCCTCGTTGATGCCATCTCGGGGAGGTCTGGGACGGGTAGCACCCCTGGTCACCACGAGGACCGGAGGGTGCAGTTACCCACAATGTATTTCTGTCCAACTATGTGCACCCCCCACAAACAGAACCCTGCGTGCATTTAATGACCCTATTACCCCCAGAGGCACACAGCTGAACAGCTGAAGAGACCGTGCCACATGATATTTTTCACTAAAACATATCGTCCCAATGGGTCACATACATTTAACAGCCAATTCAATCGGCTTATTCTCCTTTGGGACAACGTTCAAAATTTGACCCAACGAATCAGTGAATTTAAAAGGTTTCAATTAATTAATTAGGTCCTTAACCCCCAGCTCCCTGGGCACTGCTATGGGAGGCTGCCCTTTGCAGACAACTTAACTTACAAAGAGCAAGTTGAGGGAGGCATAAAAAGATCAATAAAGTATCAATTACTATTATAGCAGCAGTAGAAAAATCTGTTTTGGTGATCAGCAATGACTCAATCCATTCAACTCAACAGAACTGGATAAGAAGTGGATCAAAATTCATTCAGCCTACCTAACAATTTCAAACTGATCCGCAGCTGACCGTAGGAATTCCGACAGTCTTCATATCTGGAATCTTTTCCCAGGCAACCACTAAACTATAACCTCAGGCATCTTAAATGCTAATTACCAGTCTTAACTCATCTATATTTTGATACTCTGCATCTACAGTGCTGACAGCTTTGGTACAAGCAGCCAGATAGCAGCAAACATTTACTCAGCAACATTAATCATCTGGCAAGAACAACTTGTTCATGACTGGACAGCAGTAGTGGCTTTCTTAGTCATGTTTACAGTTCATTACAAAGAAGACATCTCAACTGTGTTACTACATAATGTATCTTGATTCTGGCAGACCTATAACATTATGCCCATTTGATTTCTGAGAAATTTATATTTAGTATAGTCGTTACTTTGGGGGACCTTGAAAAATGTACACTATGCGATAGTGAAAGACGATGCAGCTAACTGGCGTTTACTTGCAGAAGCTAAAAATATTAATTTTTACACCCAGTGTGCTGTGGTGCACGAAGTGTGTCTTTGGACCAATTTAAGTTTTTCGGGGGGGGGGTCTGACAATCAATTACCTGGATTAGACTTCAGTCAGGAAAAATGCATTCAGAGCGTCACCTACGCTACTCACTAGTTCCAACACAGCATCAAACTGATGCATTCTTAAGACAAGGGACAAAGAGACTTAAGCTGCAATAAATTTCAAAGAAAAACATAAAACGGAAGGTAACATACCTTCATTAAAGAATCTAACTGAACTGGTCTGACAGCATTTCATTCCTAGCCTCTTCACAATGAAAGCTGTGGTTTAGATACGCAAACTGCTCAAAGCGAAGAACTTAGTGATTTGTCCACTGCTGAATTAGAATGTCTCAGAGGCAGCAATTTAGGTGGCTGGCAATTTAGACACAAAGCAGGTGTCACCCATTCTGCGAAGAGCTGCGGTACCAAGGATTATCATGTCATGTTTGTTCACGGCAGGACACCCGAACTTCAGCTGCCATCTTCAGAGTAAGATAACTTTACGATGCCCCCCAAAATGCTTGTTACTACAGCCTCGTGCCCATGAGCAGAATCCACACCTGGCGGTGAACCTTGGCCGGAAGCCTCTGTAGTAGTTCTGCCTCATGGGTTTGCTTCCCTGGTCAGGCCTGGCTTGGTTTTCATCTCCTTCACCTGCCTGCACAACACAAACGCGTAAACCTTTACTTTTTTTGCACGCGAAATTTGCCGTTCGCCCATATAAACAGAAAATCATGTTTCTCGAGGCCCCCAAGCAGGAAGTCGGCTCCATACCTCTGTCACCTCCCCACGGGGAGCATTGGTGTAAGGTGGCCGTCGACCATAGCGGCGACGGACGAAGTATGGGGGGTAGCGACGCCTGGGGGGGAAGTTAGGCCTGCGCTCTTGGGACTGCAGGTCGCCGTCGGGGGCACTCTCTACTCCCTCCCTCTTTTCGTGTCCTTCTCCCTCCCCGTCGCTGTGGTAGCTCTGCTGGTAGTCGCCACGCGGGGGGCCCCGGCGACGCGGGTACCTCCTGTAGCGGTTCCTGTCCGCCGCGTATTTGCTGCCCTGGACGGGGACGCCTCCCGGCCCGGTGACGTTGGCGGCTTCTGCACCCTGCACGACAGGACGGCGGCGTCTCAGAGCAGAGTACATCTCAACGGCGGGGGGGGGGGACACGGCACCGAGGGACCAAGCTTCATTTAATAAGCTCGCACGGATCAATACTCAAACACCACAACCACATTTAAAACATTCTTCAGCGTTAGGTGCCGTGCCTACCCCCGGATCCGAGCAGTAAGAGACCCGTAGTGTTAAACACGCCAGAGGGCAGCAGAGCTAAAACATCCAGGCATAAGGCAGAAGCAGATGCCTAAGCAATCAGCAAAAGCAAAAAAGCACCGATCACTGTGCATGGGGCTCAACTGCAGCTCATGTACCTTGTAACCCTGTAACCACTGTCAAGCCATTTGCCAAGACCCCCAAGAGAAGCCCAAAGAGAGACTGGTGGCCATTACCTTCTCCCCTTCGACTACATCGAACTCAACAGTTTCTCCATCTCCAACACTGCGAAGGTACTTTCTGGGGTTGTTTTTCTTAATCGCAGTCTGTTTGGTGGGAAAACAACCATGTCAAGGAAAGACACATAGAATAGAAGCAGTTCAAAAACATACAGCACAGATGCAGGACGCATTTCACTGCCTGTTGTACTTTGTATAACTATATATGTGACAACGAAAGAATCTTGAATCTTGAACATACCTGGTGTACAAAGACATCTTCTTTTGTGTCATTCCTAACATGAAAAAAACAGAGGTAAATCCCTCAAATCTGACATTGATATTTGAGATTATAGGTAACCATGTGATGAACTGTCTGATGTATATGTTCAACAAATAAAATGAAAGAGAAACAAGGCTGACTAACTGGGGTGGAAGGACAATAACACCCCCAAAGCCTAAAGAAGCAGGGCTTCCTCACCTGTTGATGAAACCGTAACCGTTCCTCACATTAAACCACTTGACCGTCCCCAAGACTTTTGTTGCTGTAAATAAAAAAAACAATAAAATGCTTTTGAGTGGGTATACACATATAGGGCAACCCTCGACTAAACACATTGGACAGAAACATTCGATGGCAAAGCAGATTCGTTTTAAATTGAATTTCGACCAAATTCTATTTAAATGATCATGAAATTCTTCAGTTGTATGGGAAAACTGAAATGCAATGCAAACACAGTCGTTTTAAATGCAACGAAATACGAAATGCAGGAGCTAGATTACATTCCAGCTTCAGCCATCTGCTACAGTGATTAATTTACAGGATTTTACCAAATCGATTGCATGAAACGTAAAACATTTGTTATAAAACCAAAAACACTGCTCTGATTAGTTAGACGCCAGAAAAATCCTGTTACCCAAAAAACAATACCAAGCAGAGGTTTACTTTCAATAAACGTTTATTTAATGCTACAAAACGGGATAAACACTCTGCTCACAAAGAATTTAATAATTGATACAACTCGTTTGGAACCGATGATTACAGGCACATAATAGTTTCAGAAGGAAATGGTCCGCGACTTCACAAGAACGTACAAGGGCCGGAAAACTATCCGGGCCGCCGCTATATTTAACCTCCGGACCGCGGTGCTTTTTTTAGATTCTGATGCAAAACCCGTTTGCGCCCAACGGCAGGCGGACTCAGGCCGCAGGCTGCCGGGCACGATCGCCCGGAGGGACACCCATCCGCCGTACGTGTGCTGCGTGCGATTACACGTGTACTAGGCTGTGTAAGGCCAGCGTGGGGGTCGGCCATGGCCTGCGACTGCTTTACGGGAATCCGTGCGGAGATCAAGGAAGTGTCTCACCGCACACGTGGTCAGCCTGCCAGTAATGGAACGCAAAAGGCTACCGGTGCGATTTTGACTCGTAAGCACGGTTGGGGAACCGCCACCCCAGGATAACAAAGACCACGATGCCTAATGCGGTGTTGCGAGGAACCGATACCGCGTCCGCGGCCACCGGCGCTACGGTCCTTGTTCACTAAGTGCCCGAAGGGTCCGGTGTCTCGGCCTGGGCCACATGAACGCCTATAACGCGGATGGGCCGTTTAAACAAGTGGGCTCTCACATATTAAAAAAATCCGGCCCGAACCCAGCGCAGCCGGTGGTTACACCCAGTCCGCGGAGGCGTCTGAACGGGCTGAATTATACCAACGCTACACCGCGCCGGCGAGACAATGGGGAGCCGAGCACCGCGGCAGACATTTTGGATTCCATGTCCGTCCAAGCTTTCCTCGCTTCAGATTCCTTCCTCTCCCTCAGTTCCAGTTTATTTACAAGGAAAAATAATACAATCAACACCCGCTCCGACTTTAAATCGGGGGCCTGAATTCCTTTACAGAGACCACGTCTATCCGGCTAAAGCGGCGCCGCTGGTTAGCCACGCTTACTAGCGGGGGGAGTCGGCCATCGCTGCCGGCCAGCACTCAACAGTCGGCTGACCAGTTCGAATCGCCCCCCCTCAGCTGGCCAAAGTCGGGCCAACTTTTTAAAACGCAGGTACATACTACAAAACCCGCAACACTTACAAAGGTGTTGGAAATCATACGGTTGTCCATACAACAGCGATAGTTGGCGATTTAAAACAGGGGGCCGGCTGTGCGTCAGATGTGAGTTGGGCCGTCCGAGAGCAAGGCCGGGCTCGCGTGTTTATCACGTTAGTCAACCCCCATCCCATTCGGAGCCAAACAGCGGACAGCGCGCACGCCGCCCGGGACCGATAAGAGACCGCGGCGGCGCTCCTCCCTCCCCCTCGCTAGAGCCGCCGCCGCGGTCCATTCCCGCTACAGAACCGGAGGAGCGATCCGATGGAATTCGGAGCCCAGGTGGAAGCCAATGGTCACCCGGCCGCCTGCTCGCCCTACGCTCCGCCGTCGAAAGCGTCGCCTTACTCCCCTCTCGCTCCTCACCAGCAGATCCACGGCTCCTCTTTACACAAAGAGTTTGACAGATCAAGTCCATCAAGCGAATGGGAGCGAAAGAGTAGGAGGGAAGGCAGCTCAACTGCGCGTGGTAACTAACGTGTAGTTCGGGAAACTTTTCAAATAATAAAGAAAACAATCGATAAAGGCAGACAAACGAAACCATTCCGGCATACCCACCGATGACCTTCTTTTCCCCCGCGGTAGCTGTGGCCGCCGGACTGGAGGGGCTCTCCGCTTCGGCAGGCTGAGGCGGCTGCGCCTGCTGTTGCGGCTGCTGCTGCGTCTCGGCCTCGCTGCTCATGGTGGTCTCCTGGCTGTTGGTATTAACTTCTTTGTGCCGGCGGTGGCCTTCTAGTGTTTTGGTGTTTTTTTCCCGGTGCTAGATGGTAACCTGGGCCGGCGGTGGTGGGGCTGCTGCCTTTCGGGCTCTCAGCTTCTCTTTCTCCGCTCCCGTTGCCGATCGAACTGGACGGATCGAGCGTCAATATCGTGCAATATTCCCAAAGAGCTACACTCCCATTTCCACACATGATTGGCCAATTTGCTTGTCCGTTAATACTTGTGTCCGCCCTTCAGGATCTCTATTGGTCAAAATCGGCCGAAGCGCTGCCCAAAGAAGGTTGTCTTTTTTGCAATTGGGCTCATTTTACAAGTTTCGCTAGCAAGTCCCTCCCAACAGAAATTCACTAGAAACGTTCTTATTTTTATTATCTGGTGATAGGGTTGCTGATGTATAATGAGATATTAATCGCACGCAAGATGAACAAATATATATATATAAATATAACCACAATGCGGGGGAAAAACTACGAATCCGAAAACGAATCCGCCGGCAGTCGTGCTTTTTATACGAAAAACGTTTTCATGCATTATACACAAGAAGTACCCAAAGCAGTATTGGCAATTAATTGAGTTCTTCTTATATTGCTTTTCAACATTAATTTCAAACATCAGTCTCTCTAATTGTTTTAAATGACGCTTCATTACATGACGTGCTATCGTTAAAGTTTGGGTTCAGCTAAGGTTAGGGGATATGTAGGTCAAGGGGTTATTTATCACTAAATGATTTCACAGTGGGTTTCTTGGAATCGGAATCAGTGCGTAAGTTCATGCCTAGTGTTCCATCTACATGGAATTTATCTTGGCTAGTCTTGTTAAACATAAAAACAATTTACATGAATGAAGACACACATCAATTCAACAGAAAAACTATTACATGTTGCCATAATATAAGCTTTGTATTTGAGTAATGCATGTAGCCCAGACAGGAGACGGTCCTACGGTTCCTTTTTCACCATGAGGACTGCTCTGGAAGACAGGCTGCTGAAATGCTAGTTGGTTCTGGTTTTATTGGACCTGTGACACTTTCCAGAAGTGAGTTGAGGGAACAGGTGGCGCTCTGGGAGGGAGGGGTCGGTGATAAACTCACCAACGCGCTTCCATACCCTGTAGTCATGTGGACTGTGTGATGGTCAGGATGTTCTCATCCCTTTGGAGTGTCTGAGATTGTAGTTTAGAAGAGTTTAAAGCTCCGGCTAAGGTAACTGATTCAGGGGGATGTTTGAGGAAGCCAGTTATGCTTTCCACTGTTTTAATGGTACTTAACTCCACCTCAGTTTCGCCACACCAAATGCAAGATGGACCACCTCCCTTCAGCACATCATATCATCACCATTCCCGATAACGCTCACAAAATAGACCTTTCAGCATCTACATGTTATTTATTACAGTAAATCATTGCAAATGCCACCAAGGCAAGTTTTTTTGTCCTTCTGTAGAATCAGAAATCACTGCTCTAATATTATATTAATATCCAACTACTCTATGGTATCATGTGGTCTCCTGGGGGGAAATTACTTTATTTTTTGTGAAAGGTGTGGCCACACAGTACAGGTTTGGCAACAATACTATCACACAATAAATAAATATACTTACAATAAACAGAGAATTACTCACGAATGATGATACAATGTAATAAGTACAAATATATTAGAATGCACTTTGTTGATCCCAGTGGGAAATTCTAACTGCACTTTACAGTGATAAACATGATTAAACTGAATCAAATATGTACCCAATTCATGGTCAGATCACTGGGAGCAGGAGGCTTAAGGTGTAGGTGGCGGCATTTGGCTGGAAGGGGCCCCAGGAGTACACCTTGGTGGTATTATAGCTGCTGCCTTATGGTGCTCCAAGACCACTGATAGGATGAGAGTCATTGTTTATAATGGTGGTGAGTTTTGCCGTCCTCATGTCCAGGGACTGCTCTAACACTGCCTTTTTAATGAGCTTATTCAGACGACTGCCCCCCCCGCACACACACACACACACACACACACAAGGGACGATGGCCCTGTGTGTATGACAGACAGTGCCTTACAGTCCCTTCCAGGCTCTTACAGTCATAAAACTTTGCAAGTTACCTGGTAGCTACAGCGCTCACAGAAAGTCTTGGCACGCTTGCTTTATTCTGTAAAAAAAGGAGCAAATTTATTGGTTTCATTAAAAAAGTCCATTGACATATCTGCACATACAGCTCTGGAAAAAATTAAGAGACCACAGCATTTTAGTTTCCCTCATTTATCAATGTATGAGTATGCACCTGTATGAAATATACATTTATTGCAATCTTCAGCCTGGCTCTTCCCTGTTTCTCATTAATGAAGGGCTTCTTCCTTGCTTTATGGGTCTTCAGTCCTGCTTCTAGGACCCTGATACAAACTGTCCTAGCAGTGCACTTCACACCTGCACTTAATGTTTACCATTCCTTTTGAAGGTCACTTGATATCATCATTTGATTCATGATGTTGGATAAATTAATGGTCATCTCTCTGGCATTAGAAAGTTTCTTCTGTCCTCTATCTGGCTGGTTTTTGGTCATTGCCAAAGTATCCTGCTTCACCTTATTCTTGTGTACTGCTGTGTTAAAAACTTTAAGTCTGGAAGCAGCCTGCCTCACAGTGAAGCCTCCTACCAGCAGAACCAAGAATAAACCAGAATTTAGAAATGCAGATTTGTATTAAGTTCTGTTCTTGCCATTTTGCTATTTATTGCAATTGTACTTAAGGGATACTAAACACAAATGTTTGGTGTTTTATGTTATTAAACATACCCAAAGAGTCTGCTTGTCAATGACCTTTTTAACTGTGAACAACTCTTTTAGATCTATAATTTGGGGCTAAATTTATTACTACTTGAAGGTTTTGCTTAAAACTACTGGCTATTTTTTAATGTGATATGTATTTTTTGCAAACAAATTAATAAAGTACTGATTTTGTGATACAACCAATAAATTTGCATGATTAAATTGAATTACTGAATGAAGCAGGAGTCCTAAGACTTTCTATGAACACTGTATATTAGTTTTCTTAAATGTTCAGCACCAACATAATCTGTAAGTAAAATCCTACAGATATCTAATTTACAGATTAAAAGACAATGTTTCTTATTTCCAATACATTTTTCAGATTTCCCCCACAACCTAGATTTAAATTTGGAAGAGGAAGTAAAATTATTTTTAATGTAGATTTATATTTTTCTGTTACATATTACCAGATTACAGAGGTGGACAATGAAAATGAAACACCTGATTTTAGACTACAATAATTTATTAGTATTGTGTAGGGCCTCCTTTTGTGGCCATTACTGCATCAATTTGTCTTGAGAATGATAGATACAAGTCCTGCACTTTGGCCATACCTTCATACCGTGTACATTGTAACATACCCATAATAGACCCATATTTTGTACCCTCATACCTATAATAGACCCATTTTTGTAATATATCTATATATCTATATTATTGCTAATATATATTTTGTAATATTATGGCTAAAGCACTTTCTGGATGGATGCAAACTGCATTTCGTTGCCTTGTACTTGTGACGTGCAATGACAATAAAGTTGAATTCTATTGAATTCTATTCAGAAAGACTTTGAGCCATTCCTCTTGCAGAACAGTGGCCAGGTCACTAGGGGATGCTGGTGAAGGAAAACGTTTCCTGACTCACTCCTCTAAAACACCCCAAAATGGTTCAATCATATTAAGATCTGGTGACAGTGCAGATGGGAGATGTTCAACTTCACATTCATAGTCATCAAACTACTCTGTCACCCATCTTGGTGTGTGTATTGGTACATTATCATCCTGATACATGGCACCACCTTCAGGGTATAATGTTTGAACCTCTGGGTGAACATGGTCCTCCAGAATGATTTGGTAGTCCTTGGAAGTGATGCACCCATTTAGAACAAGTAGTGGGCCTAGGGAATGCCATGATATTGCAGGCCAAACATCACTGATCCACCCCCATGCTGCACTCTGAGTATGGTACAGTCTGGGTGGTGAGCCTCTTTGGGGCTTCTCCACACCATAACTCTCCTGGATGTGGGAAAGACAGTGAAGATGGACTCATCAGCGAAGAACACATGTTTCACATTGTCCACAGACCAAGATTTATGCTGCTGGCACCACTGAAACCAACGTTTAGCTCTGGCACGAGTGACCATGCAGGGGTTTGGCTAAAGCAGCCTGACCATGAATATCGACCCTGTGGAGCTCCTGACGAGCAGTTTTGGTGGAAACAGGAGAGTAGAGGTGTGCATGGAATACTGCAGTTGGGCAGCTGTGGTTTTATGGTTTTTTTTGGATACAATCCGGGTTAGTGCCCAGACATCCCGTTCAGGTTCCTCTTTCATCCACATTTACTCCTGTTGGATGTGGTCTGTCATTCTTGGTGGGAGGCTGACATTACCCTGGATACGGTGGCTCTCGATACACCACAAAGACTTACTGTCTTGGTCACAGATACACCAGCAAGACGCACAGGAACAATTTGTCCTCTTTTGAACTCTGATATGTCTCCCATTATGATGTGTGGATTGCAATATTTTATATACAGCTATGCTATTGCCCTGCTAATTCAACTTTCACACTCTGCTCTTACTGATGGAATGTGCCATCAGTGAATATTGGCCGCCAGGCCGCACATATATAGGCGTGAAGCCTGAAACGCTATCGGCCAGGTGTTTACATTTCATTGTCCAACCCCTGAACTTCTTCAATGTGGAATGTACCCCTGTTCAAATTTATCAGGTCTGATCTTTCTCATTTCTCATTGTGTGGATACACAGAAGGGGCATGACGGACAGGTGGAATACAGAGACATCCGGGGCTGTTGATGATTAAGGAGAAAGTGGCGTAAAGGCAGAGACCAGAAAAAGCAGTGGAATTTTTAGAGGGCAATATGAATGCGGGTTCACCTACTGGTAAAATGAAAGGGCAGAGGTACCACAAGATAACTTACCCTCACTTTGGGGGGGGGGGGGGTTGTACTGTGTGAGAAAACCCACTGTTGTATTCCTGAGTAAAATAATTTCAGAGGAAATACTAATGCAAAGTTATGCTAAACAAACGGGCACATTTATAAACATAAAAAATATTTTGCCAATGTGTGCTAATGCTCTGGGTAAAATGGCCTTGTAAATAATATCCATCCATCCATTTTCCAAACTGCTTATCTTTCTGGGTCACAGGGGGTCTGGAGCCTATCCTGGAAGATACGGGCACGAGGTGCGGAACAAGCCAGGACAGGGGGCCAGCCCATTGCAGGGCACACTCACACACCAGTCACTCACACATGCACACCTATGGGCAATTTAGTAACTCCAATCAGCCTCAGCATGTCTCTGGACTGTGGGGGGAAACCGGAGTACCCGGAGGAAACCCCACGACGACACGGGGAGAACATGCAAACTCCACACACATGTGACCAGGTGGAGACTCAAACCCAGGTCCCAGAGGTGTGAAGCAACAGTGCTAATCACTGCACCACCATGCTGCCCCCTGTAAATAACATAATAGAAAAAAAAAAGAGAAAAGGAGGTTTTTTTTGTGAATTGGTATTTGGGATGGGGGACACCAGCTGGGAAGATGTGACAGGGGTGTCTACTTCTGCTGTAGGGTGACAAGTCCTTCACTCAGTGTGCTTTTAGGGTGGTGTTTTAAGTGTCAGTGCATATTAAAAGCTAGAGAAATTAAAAGTGATTAACTGCTCAGAACAATCAGTTACATAATTGTGTTGACAAAGCGATACATGATAAATATTATCATTAAAAGGAAAAACACCCCGGGGCAGATATGCCCCCCCACCCATATATTCAGTCTACGTTACTGTACATGAACCTTACCAGTATGACTCCCCGCCCTTCTGAGTTCTTCCTCCGCTGGGCTCTCCTGGCCTGACACCATCTCTAGATGAAAAGATCCATTCACGCTTCCTGGGCCTTGTCCGGTTTGACCCCCACACCCCCCCCGACCCCACAGCACTTCACAGTCACGGCCGCCCCCCTTCCCTTTGTCATGCTAATGACCCGACGGAGCTATTTCAGAGCGCTGGCTGTTTGCAAAAAGTGCCTGTTATTAACGGCTGGCCACTGCAATCCACACAAAGGGCCACTTTTGACACAGACCCCAAAGGCCTCCCACCTCACCCAAAACACTTCCTGCTTTGTCTAGAACCTTTAAGAGGCTGGTTTGAAAAGACCCCATTGTGGTGGAGGATAGGGCCCAGTGCTTGGGCTTGGGAGGGGGTTGGGCGAGTCAGAGGGCTAGGCCTTCTAGCTGCCATTAGACAAGTTCAACTGTGAGGAAAGACTTTAGCTGGAGGCAATAGTTTCCATATCATCTGGATGGGAGTGGAGGTGAAGATGGGGTTCAAAGGAGAACTGCTGTTATATCTTCCCTCTCAAATTCAAGGTTGTAGAACCATGACTGGGACAATGGTGCAGCTCACGGATCCTGAGAAGGGAACTGTGGCTGTTCCCCGGAGTGCTGGAGGAGCAACCACGATTTAATCCAAAGACCTGAGAGCACTATAAATAAGGATGGAAGTGTCCTCATGGCCCCTGTCAAGGGGTTGGGTGGGGCTTAGCACCAAGTACCCTACTTTTGGTACTTCAAGAAAGTACCAAAAGTACGGTATTCCTTATGTTGGTTTTCCACTGGCGTAAAAACCGGTACTGGTACTGAATGACATCATCACAATGTGAGGTGGGGTATTTTGCACTTAATTTAAAAAATGACTATAGTATATCATAGGGCTGGGTGATGTGCGATATTGAAACCAACAACACAGGTCATGCACATGTAGTCCTCACATCACAAGGACAGTGATTCTCCAGTGGGTTGAGATCAGGCTTTGGGACCCAGGTAGATGTGGTAATGGTAAATTTAGATTAGTTTATTCCTTTGTATAAAGGATTTATAAATTTCAATCTATTGGAATTTAAGGTTAAACATTTACTATGAATATGATCTATATTTAATAGGCATGTCAAAGTTAATACATGCATTTTCAAAATACAATAATGGAATAAGTTTAAAATGCACACAGTACTACACAGGACAGCTCACTGGCTTGGAAGTGAAAGGGCACCTTGGAGGACTGCAGGCATTGTGGACAAATGGTGGGGTTAATGTATGCGCTGGGAGTGGCGTGAAGGTCAAAGTGTCGAGCTCGGTGAGTGATCCATCTGGGCAGGTTTGAATATCCTGAAGAGAAGACACAATAAGCCTTATCTGCTACTGGAAAGTGGTCCGTGCCCATAAGATCATTATTGTTGCTGCTTGTCCTCCCAGTCAACAGGGGGAGCAAACGTATAACATTTAGGATTGGCAGTATTTCCCATGCAACTTAAAAAGTTTCATTTGTAGGAACTGAAATAGACCCGGTGTTTCCCATAGGTTTATAGCTTTGGGGGGGGGGGGTGTTCATGTGTTTCTTTTAATGACAGCAGTCAATATAACAACTGAACTAAACATCAGAACAGTCTTTTTATGACAATTATCTACAAAGTGTGCAGCTTTTGTCACTGCAGTGCATCTTTCTGGGCTTCTGGAAGAACATGTCTAGAGCCTCTTGATATGGGAAGTCAGAAATGTCTGGCCTATTTATTGAGATCCGCATGCAGGCTGCAAGATGGTCTCCTTGCAGCTTATTGCGGATGTTTGTTTTGACCTGTAAATACATTAACTGTTAGGCTTTAAAAGCACGTGATAGCTGATAGCTTAAAATATTGATAGTTTAAAGCAGAAAATCCCATTGTGAAATGTATTTATTACCCTGTTCATGGTTGAGAAGTCCCTCTCACAGTTTACGCTGCGGACAGGGTGGTTGACGCAACATATTTTCCGACGCGTGCTCTCTGTCCGCTGGTGGGAGTGAGCTCACCTGTGTGTGTGCGCACGTGTCTGTGCGGAACTCCGCCACGCGCGATACAGAGAGCAGAGGAGAACTGTAAACACACAACCGTGGAGACAAAAATGACAAG
The DNA here is from genome assembly GCA_026776725.1 of Gnathonemus echidnorhynchus. Classification (NCBI taxonomy): domain Eukaryota; kingdom Metazoa; phylum Chordata; class Actinopteri; order Osteoglossiformes; family Mormyridae; genus Gnathonemus; species Gnathonemus echidnorhynchus. The sequence goes on along the minus strand of JAODJU010000130.1, from coordinate 23,393,735 downwards.
CTGTGTAAATAAGATAAATAACATGAGGCTATTTCGTTTGTTTAATACAAGGACCATGTTCTATAGGAAAGGTAACCATGACTTCTGTTGTGATCTGGCGCTATATAGAAAATAAAATTAAATAAAAGTAACTTGACCTTCAAGGGGGGGTGGGAGGTGCCGCTGGGGGGGCGGGGCGCCCCCCTGATATGATGGTACGGGAAACACTAAGACCAATTTTGGTAACCATATACTTTACATAAATGACATTTTGAAAGACTGTCCATAACATTCTTAATTAAAACCTCAGATAAATATTTCTTTACTTACCAATTTTTTTTTTTTTTAATATTTGAGCTAGCATGGTGTGACCAGTAGCTGGACAGCATCACTGGGGGAAGATTAATTATAATCATAGGCCAGTTCTTTGCAACCTCTTCCAAGTGGTGAATGTGCTGAAGAAATTGCTCATTTGCCCTCATGGAAAATGGCTCATCGTCCAAATGGAATAATCTCCATTATTTTAGTAGTTGTGTCTTTAGCTCTGGTGCTGCTAACTTCAAATATCGGTCGCTAACATCGAGCAGCAACATCAGCCAAGATTTACACTGCAGACCAATGAATATCGGCTGATACCAATATGTCAGGCTAACCAGTACGGTGTGCATCTTTAAGGCTAACATTACTTTTTATTTAGCTAGCTAGTTAGTGACCTCAGAGTCTTGACTTGTTGCACTACAGAAGAGAGGCATTTCCTAAAAGCATCATAATGCAAAGATTATCTTAACCATTAGAGATCATAATGTGCTACAATACAGAGGCGAGTTTCCAAAAAACGTCATAATTGGAAGATCATCACCATAGTGCAAAGATCACCAGGCTGTGCTTCTTTTTGTAAAAAATAATGACGCTTCCCCCATTATCTTATGTTTCAGAAATTTATGTGGCAGTGCTGTTACTTTATGGATCTACCTGAAGCATGTGAACGTGAGCGTGTACAACCCAGAAGCAGGAATATCCTTAACAAAAAATCAAGACTGACATTACAGATCAATGCAGTTGAATCCTTAATAATCATCAAAATATAATGATTCATCACAACGCATCGATGCATCTTTACACCCTTAGTTTGGAGCAGTTTTGATTACAGCCTGGCCTGAGAACTTTCTATAATTAGGTTTATGCTGCCCACAAAAGCTGGGTCACCAAACAGAGCCAAGAAGCTGGTAAGGAGGGCAATCCAGAGGCAGACTCTTCATGGCATGAGACTGTAATATCCATTCCATTAAATTAAGCGGTTCGCCTTCTCTAACCACCATAACAACACAACCTAGGAGCAGGAATCGGTGTGCAGGGAGGATTTCATGCTATCCAATCCAGAATCAAATCAGGTGGGGTGGGGGAAAGGGCAAGGTCAGTTAGGATGGAAAAAGGTCAAGGGTCTACCCTGAGAAATCAGCTTGAATGAACCTGGATTTCATTAATTAATATGATGGCAACTTCTGTAAGCAGTCATTACAGATCTATGGCTGTACTTGGATAATAGTGGCTAGTAGATTAATCATATCACCTTTGGGCCCTTGAGCAAGACCCTTACCTCTCTCTCCTCCAGAGATGCTGGCAGACGATGCTCTCTGACCTCTAGCTTTTCCTTGCTTTGTCGACAGTCTGGTGCTGAGGACCCCTGGTGGAGAATCGGTGAACTGCATGGCCTTGACTGACTTGGCCCTATATTGGCACTTTTCCACGGTCATGCTGGAACCAGGTTGTACCGACCCGAACCACGAAGAGAGACTAGTTACAGCATACTTCCAGCTCGCTTTGGTTTTCCACTGCAAAAGGGTCGGCTCACTAAAGGCATCGCCAGTGTTATGGTTTAAGTCAGGGGTGTCAAACTGCAGTCCTGGAAGGCCGCAGCCCTGTATAGCTTAGTTCTTTCCCTGTTCCACCTCGAATGATTCAGCTCAACAGCTATGTGGTAATTAGCACAAGAAGTTGAATCAGGTGTGTTAAACGTGGGGAACCCCAAAAATGTGCAGGGCTCCGGCCCCCCAGGACTGGAGTCTAACACCTGAGGTTTATGTGGTGATCCTGTTAACTGGTGACAGGCGCGTTCCCGCGGCATGCACTCGATTTTGCTGAAGAAGGAAGCGGATTTGTCAGGTTCGGAGAGCCAAATAAAATAAGCAGAAGATGTACGCTAATTTCCCGCATATTTGTAAAATATGACAAACATGCTTACAGTTGTAAATGGGATGTAGCAACCTATGAATATAAAAATGAATCCCCTACGAAAAAAGATTGGTCTTTGTGTATATATTTTAAGCATCCTGAAGTATATACATTGACAATTATAAATATTTATAATTTTATCATTTTGTGATTTGTTACGTTAGCATCAAACGCTAGCGAAATTAGCATCCGCTTGCGCAAATTTGCACTACAAATTACGTTCCGCTGTTCTGTAGTACTTTCTTAAGTAGGAGGTTGGAAAATGTCAAGTTCCATGTTGTCAGGAATGCTTCAATTAATACTTTGCAATGTGCGATACTACTAATAATGAATAATATATTAACAGGGGTCTCCAACTCCGGTCCTGGAGAGCTACCGTCCAGTAGGTTTTCTATCATACCCGGCTTCTGATGAGCCA
>JAODJU010000130.1:23378413-23389877 GCA_026776725.1 Gnathonemus echidnorhynchus | reverse complement strand
TGTGGCTCATCAGAAGCCAAGTGGGACAGAAAACTTACTGGATAGTAGCTCTCCAGGACCGGAGTTGGAGACCCCTGATATATAACATATACCCATTTTTTCCAGCAGATAATCCTTGCATAATGACGCAGGTCACTGGTATCTCCGTGCATTTGGACCAATCAGATGGTGGTGATGCAAGCAGCTCGGTTTGGTCACACTTTCGGCGGGGGATGCCCCAGGTATGGCTCGCGTGATTTACAGTGGAATACCGTCAGTTTGCGGTACAGCTTGGGTACGACTCAGATTCCAGTAGAAAAGGCTCATAAGGATTTCAGTTGTACAACAGCCCTGTACTAACTGCCAAGATAAAGCAACATTAAAGGTCATTTACAATTCCTGTTTCTGGAGTTTCCTGAACACGTCATTATTTCCTGCTTGATGTTTTTACAGCAGCTCCATGTAATCACCTCGTTCACAGTCAACACCATTAAAATGGACAAGACTTCCCATTCGCACTCTTGGGTGTGCTATGATAACTTTTTGTCATCTTTTTGCGGTGACTAGTTCATAATGTGATGTTCTATTTGCCTATCCACCAGAAATCTATCATCTCTCCTGGGAGGAAAACAGGAACATGAGTGTGACCACGTACAACTGGAACACCAAAAAGTTTCCTTGCTGTGAAACATAATAGGATGTAGGAGTGGCTTCCAATAGCAGTCTTAAAGGGCCGGATCCTTCCAGTGGGGGTAAATACAGTAACAAACCAACAGGAATGAAGGTAGAAATCCAGGTCCCCTGACAAAAGTTCACCCCGACTGCTGTTGTTCCAGGGCTCCTGTTCAGGTCTGGATTCTCCAAGCCATTTGGCGTGTAGCTATGACTCAGTCTGTCTCTGATTTGCTACTCACTTGCCTCTTGGTGTTTAATACAATAATAATAATAATTGATGCTTTTATTGATCCCTGTGGGGATCCCTTTTTTATGCCTCTCTCAACTTTTTTTTGAATTGCTGCTTGTCCTCCCAGTCAACAGGGGGAGCAAACGTATAACATTTAGGGTTGGCAGTATTTCCCATGCAACTTCATTTGTAGGAACTGAAATAGATCCGGTTTTTTGAACCCTTTTTTATGCCTCTCTTAACTTGCTCTTTGTAGAGTAAGCTGTCTGTGAAGGCCAGCCGCCTGTTGGAGCACCCAGGGACCTGGGGGTTATGGGCCTTGCTCAAGGACCCACATGTGTGCTGAGGCTGGGTTTGAACTGGTGACCTTCTGATTAGAGGCACATACGCTGCCCCCCAACACAACACAACAAACAAACAAACAAACAACACAACACAACACAACAGTCATGGCCTCTTCTTAATTACTGAAGAGGAGGTGTTTTAATACAATGGACCCAGTGATTTCAGTGCTTTTGTCCCTGAGGTCACAGGAACAGTACGTGTGCTATATGGTCAAACTTCTCATTCAGAAAAGCTGGCCAGCCCATTGTTCCTATAACAGGCACTACTCATCTGGGAGAACTTTCCATCCGACGTTCTAACATCGCTGGCAGGATTTGCTGCTGCTCACTTTTGGTATTGATGTTGGGTTATTTGGTTCCATCCTGCGAGTTTGTGCGACCTACCACTTTGCAACTGAACTTTCTTCACATTTGACTGGGGTTGACCAGGAAACCACTAGCAGAGCAGAAACGTGGTAAACCGACCTTTAAGACAGATGGCATCCTATGATGGCGTCAAGTGGAAAGTCACTAGCCTCTTGTGTACAATCACACATTCTGCTGCCAATGTTTGTTGCAGGATATTGCATGACTGTGTTCTTCGTTATACACCATACGTCTGCAACTGGACTGGATTTATTAGGGTTTTCCAGATACTTTTGACCATGTAGTGTAGATACTTTTACACTGTCGTGAATATAACACAGTTACAGACACTCTTGAGGTGTGGCATGGGGGAACCTAGTTGTGTATAAACAGGGTAGGGGGTGGGACAATGTGTAGCTAAGCAGGTTAGGGCACTGCTAGTGATCAGAAGGTCACTGGTTCAAATCCCCGGGCTGGGGATTTTTCTGTTGGGCCTGTGTCAAGCACACTTGGTGGTCAGATGGTACCCTGGGTGAAGATGCCATGCTCATCAAGATTCTGTAACTCTACCAGCTGTATGAAAGCCTGAGAGAGTGAAACTGGCAGCTAAGCAAAGTCTATAAATAAGGTAATTTAATATGTAAAAAGATGCAGACATCTGTTTCAGATGGCATGAGATTATTAATGGAGCACAGTTATTGACTGAGAAGATGGATGTAGGGATGAGTGGTGGGCGAGACAATGATCTGAGAGAAAAACAAGATGCTGATTTGCTGCCCCAAGGGGCAGGGGGAATGACCAGGGAGGGAACCCACTGTAAAATGTTTTCTTTTTACTGGGTTTCAGAGGAATGTTTGCTGCAAGGCAAACCAGCTGGTTTTGAAGAACCATTGAACAACAAAAACAAACCTGTAACGAGATAAACACCTGATATAGGATGAATTTCTTAGTGATTTCACCCTTTGGTGAAGCATCGTATTAAATTAAACGTTATATATCATGACCCCCATCCCCCACGCGGGCTGACAGTGTTTATGAAGTTTAAGATGATTCTTGGCCTGGATCTGGAAAACCTGCTGGACAAGTTTTCAGACTGAGGAGTAAACTATGTACTACCTTCTAATGTTTGTCAAAGAGGCAAGATAAATGTGGGGATCGTCAACTTGTTTGTACACGGACAAACGTGCCTGTGGTAAGGCTCGTCTGTGTCTGTGGCAAATTGTCTTTAGAAAAAAAAAAACAAAAGTATGTAGGTTATGTTTTTAAATATGAAGTCTAAGGTAATATCTGCATTTTGATCTATATAATTTGTCCTGGTGATGGCCCATGCCTTCAGGCTATTGGTGTTCATTACAGCCATAGCGTGATCAAGGCTTGCCCACAAACACAGGATGCCTGCATGCCCCCACCTCATTTTCAGCCACTTCCTCTCTCCCTGCTAGTATGGGGCAAGTGACAACTCACCCCAGTGTTCCGGTACGTTAAATAATGGTTAAATAAAGGAGCGAGGATGGCTTAACTGGGCTAGAAGACTAGACTGTGGGGGTACCGACTATTGAACTAGTCAACATTTTTTGTCAGTAAATATATTTCCAATGAGTCTATTCACATGAAATTTTCACTAGACATTGGTATTAACTCAAGAAATCCACAAATACAAAGAATTCACAACATTAAAGTCCATAAATAAAGCTATGTGTAATAACATGGAATGACACAGGAAAAAAGTATTGAACCACTAAGTGAAATTTAATAGTAGAGAAGCCTTTGTTTGTAATGACAGCTTCCAGATGCTTCCTGTATGAAGAAACGAATGACCTGCAACGCTCAGGTGTAATTTTGACCCATACTCCTAAAGAGATTGTCTTTAAATCTTGATGATTCTAGGACGGGCCTTTTGTGAACCTTTATCTTTAGTTCCTTCCACAAATGTTCAACTGGATTCAAGTCAGCTGACTGACTGGGCCAATCGAACAACTCGATTTTCATTCTCTGAAACCAACTGAGAGGTTCCTTTGCTGTATGTTTTGGATCGTTGTCCTGCTGGAAGGTCCACCCATGTCTCAGCTCCATTATTCTGGTGGATGACAGCATATTTATTTCAGGAATCTCCCGGGATATGGTTCCATTCATCGTTCCTTCAGTTATACGCAGTCTGCCAGTACCATGAGATACGAACCAGCCGCACATCATGAATCATGATGCTCCCACCCCCAAACTTCACTGTTGGTACAGTGTTTTTCGGGTGAGGTGCAGTGCCATTTCTCCACCAAACATGGTATGTAGTATGACAGCCAAAAAGTTCAATCTTGGTCTCGTCTGACCGGACTACATTCTCCCAGTTTTTCATAGGCTTGTCCAAATGTTGTATAGCAATCTTTAAACAAGTTTCAACATGCCTTTTCTTTGGTAACAGAATCTTCCGGTGTGAGCATGGAGAGCATTGCCTATTGTTTTCTGTGTGACAATTGTACCTGCTGTCTCCAAGTCTTTCTGGAGTTCTTTCCAAGTGGCCCTTGGCTCTTCTGACTATCCTTCTGGCAGGAGCTCCTGTGTGTGGCCGGTTGATGGTGGATTGATGTTCTTTCCACTTGTGTGGCCCCAATGGTGCTTACTGGAAGATTTACAAGTTTTGAAAAACATATGTAACCAGTTCCACTGATATGTTTTGTAACAATCAGGTTGCGAAGGTCTTGGTAGAGTTCTTCACTTTAACCCATCATGAGGTGTTTCTCGTGTGACACCTTGGTAACAAAAAACCTTCCTATAGCCCATCAATAGGTACTGAAACAGCTGATATTAATTTGTATGGACAGGAGGTAGAATTACTTTCAAACTACTTTTTCTTAGCGTGTTCAATACTTTTATTCTTATGTCACTCCACTTTATAACACACAACCTTATTTATGGACTTTAATGTTGTGAATTCTTTATATGGGTGGATTTCTTTAATGCCAATGTCTGGTGAAATTTTCATAGCCTCACTGGAAATATATTTACTGAAATAAATGCCGACACGTTCAATACTTACTTCCCCCCACTGTAATTAGCAATTAGCAACGGACCAAACGGCTTGAGCTGGAAATCTGAGAACAGGTTGCGGATATGTATATTCACTCATGATGTGACACAAGTAATTAGGGAGGAGGCTTCTAATCAGGGCTTTATGCTTTGAGTTTAATTTTTAAGGAGAGAACAAGAGAGGGCTTAGCTCAAGTAAGGCCCAGACAGTGCTGGTTTTCAGCCATACAGCCACTAGCGACTTTGTGAATGATAATAACACTGCAAAGATAACAGGAAGTGGCATGGGGAAATAGAGGAGATTTTGTAGCCAATTAATTATCCAAGCTATTATGCGGCGTTTACTTACTTATCTTATGCATACTTGTCTGTGTGCTTTACTTCAGGTTTAAAACAAGAGATTCTCCAGAATATAAAACAAAAGTATCTGGGATAAACATGAGAGCCCCAGGGGATGAATCCGCAGGTCCCTCACGTTCAGTGAGACTCTCGGCTCCAGAACCCGCCTACGAGTGGCTCAACCCCCTACTTTACACTTCATAGAGGCGAGATGGGTGTGGCAGAGAAATCCTTCCTGTTTGCAATGCCAAAGACCAATAAAAAAGAGCGTGTCGTGTCGGGTGCCGCAGATGAGCCTGTCTGCTGCCGTCTCAGCTCACCACATGCCGGCACTGCAGTTTGAGGTAAGGAGCCATGCTCAGCCTACCTACTGTGGGAACACCTTTGCACATTTGGGGGACACCAGGCTGCACGGCCGACTAGAGATCACAGTGTACTTGGCAGGTTAAGACGTAGCCTTTGGGGCTGCCCGACGAGTCAAACCCGATGACATCACATGTAAGAGATTCATAAATGTATCGAGTTTGTTTAAAGGGTCGCATTTCTCTGTAGGGACTGGGAAGTGGGAAACCGCTCATATGGTTCTGACTACAGGAATCCTCACATATATCTCCACTTCTCACGTTCTGTCTTTCACTTCTGTCTGGTATGCGTGTCATATCTCATCTTTCGCACCTGACCACCTTGTTGCACAGAGAGGCGCATGCTTGCCACAGCACCGCTTTCAGATGCCTTAAGCCTTTGCTGACAGAATTACAGCACAGCTGGCTGTAGGGAAGACATACCGGCAGAGGAAGGGTTGCCACACATTGTGTGGTATAAGGCAGTTACTTTAAAAGGTCTGAAAAATGTTACTGCAAAATGCACTGAACTGGACTGAATTAAAAATGTTGCCTTGGATAAAACTGAGTAAAAAAAATAACACAATAATAAGAGTAGCAAGGATTGCTACCAAAATATCTTTAATGAGTCCTATGTTTATAGTGCTGAAGAAAATCCATGAGATTTGCAGACTTCTAAAATGCTGCCTCAGATCACTAGGGACAGCCTGAGCACTGAGGGTAATTAAACAGCAAGAGAGATGAGGAATTCAATGACGTGTCAAGAGGGAGGGTTCCATAGCCTCGAGAGCTGAGATCACCGTGTGCGGCCAGTCAGAGCCAGGTTTAACCAAGCGAACATTAATAAAGTCACTGATGGGAAGTGCATTGGGCCGATCGGTGATTAGCATCGTCAAACAATCCCACCCACAGCGGGGCTTTGAAGCTTCACTGTGATATTTTGGAAAGCAAAGCGATTAGGGTTATGGGATTCAAGTAAAGAGCGATGAGTCACCTGTATCGTTCACTGTGCAATTAAAAGAAATTAGTTAATGAGATGGGTCAGCGTTTAATTTTTCTGTAAGTTTTGACAGGGAAAAACAAAGACGTCATTGTGTGTATAAGTGAAGTTAAATATAATAATAATCAGATAATCAGTGAAAATTTCAAAAAATTGTTTTAATAAAGCTTCTGGGATAGGCTCCGGACCCCCCGCGACCCAGTAGGATGAGCGGGTTGGAAAATGGATGGATGGATGGATGGATGTTTTAATAAAAAGGAAACTGCAAATTTCATTCTTATGCACACTAGTAACACAGTATTATTAAATTGTTATAGTTAAATTATTGTCCATTAATTACTTACTCCACTCTGAAGGAACTGTTTAAGACAGGGTTCCTCAACTCCAGTCCTGGGTGGCCAGAATGCAGTACAGTTTGATCAGGGAAATTTGCAAACTGTATTGGATTCTGACCCTCCAGGACCAGCACTGCAGAACCATGATTTAAGGCTAATTATTAGTTTGTTCAGACGGATCTGCCAAACAGATACCCAGGAAAAGGCTTAAGAGAGCAAGTAATTGATTACAGCTAAACCATCCAGGCACTGGGTTTGGGATCAGGAGACAAGCTTATTTCATGTTAAGAATTTAGAGATCAGTGGTTATTGTCAACACACAGTGCGCAACAACGAAATGTGTCCTCTGCATTTAACCCATATGTGACTTTCGTGACATAGCAGGGGGCAGCTAATTCAGCACCCAGGGAGCAGTGCTTGGGGGTGGTACCTTGCTCAGGGTACCTCAGAGGTGCCTTGCTAGTCAGGGATCCGAACCTGCAATCTTTCAATTACCAATGCGCTTCCCTAACCATCAAGCCACCACTGCCCACTACTAAGTTACTTGTATCTGGGCAGTTAAGGGGCCCAAGAAATCAGGATTTCTTGTTTCATTGGATAACTATGAGGCTTGTTATGGGTAACTCCGGATTTCCGATTATCATGACACTGGTTTGCTTACTGATTTTCTTAGTGGGGTACATCACCACCTTATCTCATGCTACACGCCTAACCTGCTCCTGAACAGGTTATGTGAAGGTTTATGGGTCACTAACAGTGCTTGGACCAGAGATTAGTGTATTTTCCCTGACATAACAAGTGGGCTTTCTCAAACTCTCAAAATAACTACTCCATGAGAATCCTTTCATCTTGGTACGATTAACTTTATATTCAATATTCAGCTTCCTGACTATAATATCTTTCAACAAAAAGAAGCCAGGCAGTTTTTAATCACAGACCTTTAATGTCCACAGGCAGAGATGTGCACCGAACATTTTTGTGTTCCCAAACACTTTCACTATGTTTGTTAAATTTTGTTAATATCTACAATAATAGGCTTTCTCTGCTGTAAGGTTTTGGTTTTGGTTGGCAGAAACCTTTTATCGTGACGTAAACTGGTTCTGTTTTTCAAAACACCCACGAAAAACAGCTATCCATAGAGAATTGATAAATGTTATTGCTCCATCAAAATATCCTCAGCTACATTCAGCCTCTGATCCTCAGTCGAACGGTCACATTTGTAGCACATTCTCATTATTGCCTTCTTGGCTTATCTCAACATTACCCTAACTAGGTACATGTCACATTCTGTTTGATACTTCAAAACTACTGAACCAGTCATCTTCCATTCTACATATTGTTGTGATTCCTCCAACAGCCCACTGCTTAAACTATGTGGCTAGTATGTTTTTTTTTACTGAACTAGCTCAGTTGGTTAGCGGCAAAAAATTGTGAAGTTATACCCCTGCATAAAACCCTCTGATGTGTAGGAATCCCAGAGCAAAAATATGTCTTTTGCCGTTTGTGTTCCACCCTCAGGTATCATAGGATGAGAGGACAGCGACTGGAATGACCATGTGTGAGGCGAACACCAGTGGCTGGAAGATGACTGTGTTTGGGGTGCTGGGGGCAGATGGGGTCTCCAGGCAGGACAACACCCTACAATTCATGCTCATCCTGTTCCTGAAGGTGCTCCTCAACATTCTGGTGGCCGTGTCTTGCTCCCGGAGCCTGCGACGCTCGCTGATGGGATGCATGGCGCACTCCGTGTTCCTGGCTGACGGCCTGCTCCTCTCAGCGGTGACGATCCCCTGGCTCCTCAGGGAACACGTCGACACCGCGCAGTGCATGTGCTTTGTGTTGGCGCACGCCTCAACCATTTACTCTGTGCTGCCACTCCCAGTTCTGTTCCTGGGGACACTGGATCATGCCTCTCACCTGCTGCTCGGAGCTCCCCTCACGCACACCCGTAGTGGGCTTGCATACTTCATGCTGGTCCTCCTTCTCTGGGCACTGGCCTGCCTTTACTCCTCCTCTGTCACAAACACAGTGGTCTGGCATATCAACCACTATCAGCTGTGCATGATTCAGGACTCCTCTGTAGTGATTTACTTCAGCATTGGACTCTGCTTGCTCACTCTGTGTGTGCTGATAACATTCCACCAAGAAGCAACCACGTGGATCAGAGCAAGCCTTAAGTATATGGACTCTTGTCCAACCCCTGAACATAGTGATCTGACCATCAAATATAAGAAGCTTCAGGACCTGCATAGTGAAGAGATGAGCCTAGCTTTCCCCTGGACAGGGCAGGACAGGGTGAATGGATCATTCTTCCTCAGCCTTGTCTTTGGTTTCGCAACCAGCTGGGGCCCCTTTCTCTTCATTACTACAGTCTTCTGGCTCCTGGACTTCAATGCTCCATCTTACATCAGCTTTAATCTCCTCTGGATGATGTGCGCCAATAGCCTGGCGGTTGGAGTGATCTTTGCATCCAGTGGCGAGGCATCGGGGCTCTCTGTCTCGGCCCTCGATGAAGTCTGCGACTGGGAGATGTGCCGGGCGCTTGTCCGCCAGGATCTGCTCGCTCGTGGCATCTCCACCATCTCCAAGAAGACAAGAGGGGCCATTGAGCATGTCTAACCACCAGACGGCACAGACCGATCATGTTCGATTGCAGTGGACCTCTGTTCCAGATAGGAAGTCTGCTAGCTCATGTCACACACATCAGCTTCTAGGTCATTCGGAGCATCTGGAGAAAATCTAACTTCAACCTAAGCAAGAGAATCCCTTCTGAAAGGCTAGTCTGTGGAAGCAGCTCATAAGTAGCGTCCAATAGTAGGTAGACTCCAAAAAATCAGACACAAGTATCTTACGATGCCAAAGATAAAATAAAGCATTGTTCTGCACAAAAACCGGAAGATTACATGATCTGATAACGTGCACATTTATCAGTAAGTCAATGGTTAAATTTCAACCACAGACAAAAGGGTCTAAGGTTGGAGATACGTTTTATGTTATCATGCAGCAGTGTATCTGACCTCTGAGCACATTTGAAGTGTTCCTTCAGCTCACTTAGCAAAAGCATACGTGGGATTTTACATTTTGTAACTTACAAAATATTTTTGTATTTCAATTCAAGCTAATTGCATAAGGTGTAACATAATAAAATTCTGTACATCACTCATAAATGCCAATGTCAATATTTGTAAAACACCTGCTGTTATTCAATACATCTGGTTTCAGTGACAGGGAGGAATGGAGAATCATACTGTCATGCAGGACATTTGCATGGTCACACATTCTGAGCGGAAAACACGTCAAAAATAAGCAAACTTCACACACTGAAATCGAACCACACAAACAATGGGGGGGGGGGGGTCGGGGGGGGACTGTGACCCACCTGCTGCCTAGTATCATGAATTTTAACCCTTAAACTGCTTAAAAGATAAACCTATTAACTGAAATCACCTCCATGGGGGACACACTCTGAAACCAACTTTCTACAATTTCACCTTTAAATTTGCACTGATGAAAATCAAAGTGTCCACTAGCTGCAAACCTGCAAAAGTGAGAAAACATGAAATGTACTAAAATTACGACCTATTTCTCTTACAGGAGTACCACACATACACATCAAATGCACCCATCCCCCACTCCCTGAATGACTGTTTCTGTGAAACAATATCCACCCCCTTGAATGACTGTCTTCTATGCAATTCTATGCATAGGGCAGGTCACTAAGCACACACCACCTCGGACTGGCATATTGTACACATTGTACTCAGTGTCTCATACTGCAATAGGATGGCTGTTTCCATTTGTGTGTTGTTCTTATTTCTTTCTTTCTCTATCTATCTATCTATCTATCTATCTATCTATCTATCTATCTATCTATCTATCTATCTATCTATCTATCAGCCTAATATAATAGTGGATATCCCTTTGAATTCACAACAGGCACAGCTAGCATTCATAAAATGTAAGGAAATGGGTTCTCTTCCGCCAGCATGTACCGGTTTCAGTGGTTTATCCACGGAGACGCATATGAATGCTGATGTAAAGCAACTACACTGTATAGCAATATGTACCTGATTTACATAAAGGGGTAAAACAAAAGGACAGGGCAGGGAGTCTGATGGGAAGATGACAGGTAAAACAGGTATTTTGAAATGTAGAAGGACAAGATTCTTAGCAAGGGGACACACCTAGTTAATCAGTCACAGGCTGATTATGGCTCATTATGGCTCATTCCCAAACTTTCGCTTTTGATTTAATTTAAAACACAGGGCATGTACCCTGGCCAATGCAGAGCACACCTACAAAAACTGTAAAACCTCAAATTTAGCGGCGCTTGCATGCATACGGAAGCTGAGACAATAAGACACCCTAACCACTGCAGAAAACAGGTCAAAGCAATAGGCAAGACAGTGTTAGCAGGTACCAGCAGGTAAAGCACATTACCCAGCAGAAACACCTCAAATGCTTTTCAGAACTTGACACATTCAAGTATTTAGTCACAAAAATAAAGCATCTTAGGTACTCTTTCTGCCAAGCTATGACTTTTGGTTATTTCTTTCAAAAAATACTTATCCATAGACACGCAATGGTTTTTCAGGAACTGGCAACTTTTACCCTCAATTTTCTCACATAAGCTCACAAAATCCCAATTAGGCACCAAAATAAAGCTTGAAAAATAAAGCTTTTTCACAGATGCGTAGTGCAAACACCCACCGTGAAAATGATTATGAGGTCCCTACACTTTAGATCAAGGCATCCCCCAATAGCTGTGTCCAGAAGCAGGATAGTTACTTTTTGTGTCTTCATTAGGGTGTGTGTGTGTGTATTCATATATATTTTACACACACATGAAATAAATA
>JAODJU010000130.1:23360358-23370428 GCA_026776725.1 Gnathonemus echidnorhynchus | reverse complement strand
GGAGTACCCGGAGGAAACCCCACGACGACACGGGGAGAACATGCAAACTCCACACACATGGAACCCAGGCGGAGACTTGAACTATACAGTATTGTATCACAAGTATTACCTGTGCAGTTGACTACATCTTCACAGAGGGTAAGATAAGTCAAGAAATAAGGAGTTTACACATGCAGTGTAAGCCCCCAAAACTAAAGACTCCCTACTTATTTTTTCCCCCATGTTTGTCTATGAATTTCCCCATTCAGTTCCTCTTGATCCAGAGATACACTCCCCTTTACATCTGGCACAGTTTTCCAGTGTAGCAACGAACACACATTAACAATTAACTAGAATCACAATTATTACAACAAGGGAGGCATTGGTATGCCCTGGTGACCAGCCATCAGAACATTAAAACCCAGAAACATTAGCTCAATGTATTGTTTAATGTCCTCTGTGACATGGCATAGATGTATTCTCAATTAGACATAACACAGACACTTTCCCTACCACCATACTGGCTCTGACTCCACTGTACGGTATGTAAGGTTATGTAGCTCATTTCCAAGTCTGACCATGACATTAAACTTCACATCTCCACTAGATAGGATGGGAGTCACTCTGTCATATTCAGCAGTATTATATAATAATGTCACTTAGGACATTTACAGGTACATGCAGAAAGACATGCAAGAAAAAAAAAACAGGACATACAGAAGCACTCTAAAAAACTATTTATTTAATTCTGGTGAAAAAATAGTTTTATTTAATCAAAGCCTGACAGACAGGTGTTACAATTCACGTTATTTTTTACTCCCTTCTGTCAATGGCCCGTTACTTGCTTGATATCATTTGGTTGACCCGATGGCTCAATAGGGATCCTCAGTGTTTAAGGCTCAAGTTGAAGTCTGTTATTGTATTTTAAAAGCGGCTGCTTTGCTTAAACCCAGCAAAATAAAAACACCAAAGTTTTCGATGCTGACAGTGATATGCTCAATAACATGCTATATAACAAAGATAATTTTCCAAAGGAAATGCCCTCACAGAAAGAAAATCAGTAACCAGCACTTCTGTAGGTAACTACAGAAGTATTTTATATCCACTCTGATGTTGAGCAGTTAAGAACATGCCTGATGCTAAATACGATAAATGAGAAAATGTAGAAACGTTACAGTCAAAGTAGGAGCAGGACCTGCAAATATGCCCCCTGCGAGGGAGGAAAGGTGCCCCCACCAATTTTGCAGTCCACAACCCAAAGCTCAGAGCTGAGAGACTGCTCTTGCACATGCTGAAATGTGGCCCATTAACAAGTGACAGGCAGTCGGTGACAATACTGCACAGGAAGCAGAGATTAATCGGGCTGGAAAGAAAATGACACCAGTGTGGGTAAACGCAGGAGGTTATAACACCAGCATCAGACCAAAAACCAACAACAACAAACTTAGCAGGCAGAGGAACAGAGACGGAGCTGAGCACAGCTTCAGGGCATTTGCATAGGTGATTTACATATTGTAAACAAGTCAACAGTCTATTTTATGAACAACACGTGCCAATACTCCCCGGGGAACATTGTGGAGGTCTGTGTGGCTACGGCCACGCCCGCCCCACGAGCTGGCAGATATGCTGGCCTTCCCTGGAGCGCATCCTGATATGTTAATAGTCTGACTGATGCCAGCTGAAGCAGCTGCGGGAGCTGAGATTTGGTTACGGAACACAAACAGAAGTGGGGAAACAAAGTGATTACCACCACCACCACCAGGGGGCATGCAGAGGCCATGCTAGCAGGGGGACGACAAAGCAGTTTGTTTTTATTCATACAGAAATACTTTAGGACTGGGGATGTTGGGTCACAGCAGCACCTCAGAGAATTAGGTGGGGGGGGGGGGGGCGAGTGATGGTGGAGAGGCTGGCCCCTCATTTGAAGGCCGACTTGAGCTCCTTGAAAGCAGCTTGCCTCTGCTTCTTCTCATCTGCCTGCTTCTTCTTCTCCTCCTGTTCTTGCCGGATCTCGGCCTCAAACTTGTTGGACTCGTTGATGGCCTTAACCTGCACGGGCGAAGCGTGAATTGGAGACAACATGTCAATGATGCTGCAAATAAGCAAGGTCTAGTTCATGTCAGGATGGGTGGTCCTCAAAGGCCGTAAACTGCTGACAAAGAGGATGAATTTCACACTCAAAGATAAAGTTCAAGCTGACCTGCTGGGCAAAGTTTGCACTTTGGCACCAGTTAAATTCAACACCTGTTAAATTCAACACTCTCGGACAGAATGTTACGGTGGAAGCAGCTACATATGGGTTGCTTTTGCGCTCGTGGCTTGCATCTGTCAGGAAGGACGTCTGCAGCTTACTTTGGCCTCGAAGAAGGTCTTGGCTCCCTTCACTCCCTCCGTGGACACGTCGATCTCCGACAGCCGGGCCAGGGCGTGCAGCCCGCTGTCCTCCGGAAGCTCTCCTGCTGCGGCTTTCCGGAAGATTAACAGGAACTGGGGAAAAGGGAGGTCCTCAGTACTACATCTCCAGTGTGTCTGTTTCCAGATGACAACCCCCAAAACATCTTGTCTTCTTACATTCAGGAAGAAATTAAATCCCACTCCTGACAAACTGGCAACTTAATACACTGAAGAACATTATGGTCTGGCACAAACTGAAATCCTGCTTATGACAATACAGGAAAAGAGACAGAGATAAAAGGAAAAATGGAGAGAGTGAGACGGAAGGAGCAGAAACGGGCCTCAGCTCCACGCTGCATGAGAAGCTCTCACCTCCTTGAAGTTGAGCTTGTTGTCCAGGTCCTCATCTACTTCCTTGATCATGTTCTTGAGGCCCAGGTGGGTCTGTGGAGCCCCCAGCTTCTCCATCATCAGCTTCAGCTCCATGAGGTCAATGAAGCCATCCTTCCCCGCATCATACCTACACACAGTTACAGATTCTTTGGGTTTGGGGATACAAGTTTGGCAGATGTTCTAAACTGCAGACAGCATGTTCATATTTTCACAAACACCTTGGAGACACAGCTACTCAGCTGTCAGGACCCTCATTTCAAGACACTTAAGAAATCCTAACCGCTTTACAGTAAATCCCCCCAAAAACGAAGAAAATTGGCAGTTAAAGAAAAGCAGATGGAGTATTTAATAAACAAAACAACATTGCATGTGTCTGGTGAAGATGTCATGACAATGTCTATCTTTCCAGCTAGCATCGTCATGGAGATACGTTTTCAAAATGTGCAGATGGATAAAACCTGTGAACACACAGAGTTGTGCTTGTGTAGGCTGCCACCAGGGGGTGAGGGGGGGTGGAAAGTCCATGCCAACTCTGACTCAGAGGTACCATAATATTACATAAGTAGCAGGTGGGAAGGATCACGAACAGCACTGGTGTGAAATCTGCCTAAGAGGACTCAATACCATGGATGACCAGTAGAGGGCAGCACTAAAACACAGTCCATTCTATCAGCAAAGGAACACTCCCTTGTCTAATCGCACATATTGAAAATTTCAGAAGTTGCAATATGTAAAAACATCAAAGAAATCTGGAAACTGTAACGCTGAACTGAAACTCAGACCATAAAGGTAACTGGAACAGCAAAACCACCGCCTACCGACCAGTGACAATGTGCTTCAACTGGACTCCCAAACCCAGCATAGACCTGCTGGACACGCAAAGGTTCACTAAAATTCAGAAAAGTGTGGAAAACAAACAAAACACACCAACAAACCAGCAAATGAGGCCAAATGAGGGTTATACATTTTATATCAGTGAATGGATCAGGTATATTTCTTATTTTGAAATTTAATGGAAATTTACCCATGGAAACAAGGTGCCCCTATGAGTGCACCTAATGCCCAGCTCATTAGAACTTTTTATAGATGTTTAATTGCGCGCAGACACACCCCAACCCGCACATACACAACAGACATCTCTGTCGATCTTCTATTCTGCTGGTTCTTCCTGTTTGCTTTAGTTTTGCCCATCTCGCACGATATGAATCGGCGTTAGATGCTTCCCCCCACCCAACCCTTCTTCCCCTGTCTTATGCACGGAGTGTCTTCCCGCAGCCACAAGTTCAGGAAGCCTGCTTCCATTTTGTAAGCGTGCCCCCCCTCCCCCCCCGACTCCCCTGCCCTAGAAGCCGCTGAAAACGTCACACGTGTCGCTTGAAATCCTCTCCTACACTGAGGCCCAGAACGTTCTCCGTGTCTCGATACTTGGTACACCTGTCTCGTTCAATTAATTACTCATTCTCGGGTTTCCGTCAAATTATTACCAGTGATGTTCAACCCGTTTAAGTTTGACTTTTCGGGCCCAGCGCAAGCAGGCTGGGCTCACTCTGCTCACCTGAAGACACGTCAGGACAGAGGCAGAAGCTAAAGGGGAGAAGAGGAATCTGTGGAGCGCAGGGTTTCCACACCCCCGACGGCCTGCTAGGGCCTGTCTTCGTTTACACCTATCCGGCAAGTTCCGCCATTGCCACAGCAGCAGTGGGGCGTGGCTGTATCTGCTTGTCTATGTCTAACAGGGCATCTCAGTTTGAACTTCCCTGCCATGATTGCTCTCGTGTGTCTTCGAGCAGGTATGTACAGGTAGGCTGCCCTAATCGAGTGTGTATATCTAGCACCTGTGACTTCACCCATAAACACAAACCCAGATTAGTATAGTACTGTACAGTATGCGCGAGATCCTATTCTGATAGCCCTAAAAGCAATGATGGATTACATCTCAAACCCAAATTATGATGCAGCACATTGAAATACTATTATAATACTATGTTGTTTCCCGATTGCATAAGACAATCACGTCTGAAATTCCTAGAGCAGCACATGCACAGTCACGCTAGACAGGCAGACTCCTGCAAGATCTACCTCGCTGTACTTATTTAATGGGGGGGAGTGCTCTTCTGGCAAAGCCTTCCCCGCATCCATCTGGGCAGTGCTTTTAGGGGGCGGGAGGCATATACGAGTGCGCAGGAAATGCCGGGTAAGCAACACGCAACTGAGCAACAGGCAGAGAGGAAGCGGCAGCAGTTCTGGTTTCCCTGACCACGAGGTCTGCTTCCGGTAGGCCGCCCGCTTGAGGGAGCTGTGAAATTAAGCCATATTTGGTATCAGGGTGTTTTCATGACCTTCTTATGCCTTGCTGAGGGCTCTGGGCTTAGTCAGAGGAGTCTTCAGAGCAAAAAGGAAACGATTAACTTCAGTAAGCAGTATTCGGCGTGGAAGGAGGATGTTGGGCCGCCATCGCAGAGTCATCGGGACTGAAAGGCTAAAACTCAGCATATTTCCCCGAAGACCCTGAGCTGCTCTACAGAAAGACGCCTTCAAACAGGCACACAGCATCCCAGCCCCAATGCCACCTGTGTAACCATATAAGAGATCGTTTGGATCAGAAATCAGAGCGGTGCGCCACACAGTGGTGAACAGGGCTATGACAACCAGTCACGGCCTCTAATTGCCTTGAGAAACCCGATTGGCGCAAACTCACCTCAGGATGGGTGGTCTGCTTATGGGTGCATCTCAAATCACATGCCCAGCAGGAAAACCATGCCTTTGAACTTGAAGACCATCTGATGCTTTTGCTGATGACACATTTGTACTTTGATGTTACTTTAACTTAAATTCCTGTGACTGTAATTGCAGCCAGAGGTACAATTACACTGAGTTCTCCATAGCCACTGCAGTGCTGAATCACCTGATCACCAGAGCACTAAGCAGACAGCGAGGAGGGCGGGGCCTGCGGCTCAGGGGCTGTGCCGGTGATCGTTAGATTTAAGCAGAGACTCGGCACGTCTATGGGCCCTTGAGCAAGGTCTCTAACCCCCAGCTCCCTGGGCACTGCCACGGGTGGCTGCCCTTCACTGCCAAGCTTACCCTCACCTACAGAGAGCAAGATGGGGTAGACAAAAAGAGAATTTCCCCACGGGGATCAACAAAGTATCATCATCATCAAAGATGGAATGCAGGCGTGACGCCGGAGCGTAGCCACGATGGATGGAATTACTGTGGACTGGTTGGTAAGTCCAAACTGTTTGCATTAACATCTTGTTAATATGGTTAATCACTTACTTAGTCACTCTCTTCCCACTTTCACTCAACCATCATGACCCCTCCCAAGCCCCCACCTCCAAAGAGAAAATCATTGTTGCTAGGATACAGAAAAACGGCTCTGAGAAAACCTCCCCGAGAGACACGGTTTCGGCTGGGGGAGGGGCAGAGGGAACTGGCCACAGGAACATCATGCACGACGACGTCATCGCAGCACATTCCAGACCCCCCAGTCACAAGCACATGACACGTGTCTCTCGACCACAGACACCGCCCATCGCTTATGCTCATTTGCACAACTCACAGATTTACTGGCTGCTCCCGGACTGAGCCGCTCACAGAAGCAAGACAAGCTTCCTAAAAATCTCCTTCACAGGGCAGGCTGATGCACCCTGACTCTCTTCAGGCATGGCTTGGTTCCACTTTCAGGGCTAAACGTCGGGTTCATCGGGACTTCATCACCACCACAGATCACAGAGATCCAAGCAAAGTAGCAGATACCGCTCTTAAAACTGAGACCTGGGGGGATTTAGGAAATGGACAGATCGCTACAGATTTCCATGGTCTTTAAGAACTTCTGTCATTACATCACTGATCTCTGCTCCAGTGAGAGGATAGAAAACAGCACATCAGTCCAGATGGGAAACACTAACAGTCTATTCCTCTTACTTTAGTTTGACGTTAAGTAGACTTCCCAGCAAAGCTCTTCTTAGGATGATATACACTCTGTGTTTAAGGCCTTGGGGGAGTGAGAAGACCCGTCACATGATTTGATAAACCCTAATTACCAATCGTTCAAGGCCGGTTGGATCTCAGAGGTTGCTGTGACCTCTGTCTAACCAACTGAAAAATAACAGCAAGTTCTCAGCCAGTACAAGTCCATCACTGTAACACGTGAGCCCTTCCCCTGTTGCCCACTCTTTGTCCTTCCTGGACTAGTTATGGAGGTGCCCATTTCTGGCAGCATGTACCAGTATTACATGCTGACTTGCAGCTGGAGTTTAACCCAGAACAGCTCTGAGAAGTTTCCCCAACAATGGGCTCCAGGCTAACATCTCATCAACGTCCACCAGTGCTTGACATCATAATGCACCTGTGCGCAGGTCCGTGTTGCTGGTGTGGTTCCATAGCTGGACACAACAGGAGAAGCGTGACTGGTAATAAACCTCTCAGAAACACTAGCATCATCATGTGGCAAGATGTCAAACTCTGTGCACCTTAATCCAACAGGCAGTGGCCTCGGATTATATTCCATAACCTGTCATGCATGGGCATCAAATATACACATATTCCATTGGATATCATCACGGATTGGGCAGCGTACCTTGGTTGAAAGGCACAGATCTCCGACTGGACAGCACTACTGCTGCCACTGTACGACAATTATGGTATTGTCCTCTATCATTGGTTGGAATGGCCTTGGTTCACACTCATTGCATGGGGTAATGTCTTCTCCCATTGGTTGGAGTGGTTTTGGTGCACACTCTCATTGGATGGTGGATTTTCTTTAAAGCTCATTCCAGAAGGTAGTGAAAGCCAAGCTGCCATTCCTTCAGTTTCTATGATTCAGCTGCCCTCTCAGCTGAGGAGACACACCCCCACACCCCCACCCATCGCAGTAGCACTTCACACCAATGGGCATTTCAATGCAGTTAAACTCCCCCAACTTCAAACACCAGAAGATGAAGCAAAGCTATCTGCCAAGCAGTGAGAGTTGTTATTTTAGGGATTTTGACTTGTAGGGAGACCATGATGAAACACACACACACACACATACAGCTTTTTGTTCACTTATTGCTGCAGTTACAGTCACCCCCCAGTAAGCATTCCGAAATTCATCGCTCCAACACATAACCCCTCGGGGTGGGGGGGCGGGTTGCGATAAACATGGCACTTAGGAGAGTTCTGCAGTTCCCACCACACTCCCTCCTCTCTGGCTGTTCCGCCACCCCCCCCCCCACCATGACCTTTAGGCTCCTTTTATTGGCTGAATTCCACCCAGATATGTACAGTGAACACAATGGCACCTTTGATTTGACGAGAACCAGAGGTGCCTGCAATCCACCCAGCTCCCCCCCCCCTCCTTTCCTGTGGCCCCACACGCTAACACCTGTTCTGCTGATCACCTGAGACATGACGCCCCCTCATGTCCTGCGGGAAGCTATTAAACCTCCACTAAAGCCAACAACACCAAGACACTAAAGTGCACTTTCAAGGCAGAGATAAACTCTGCTTTTCTGGAATAAAATAAAGCCTTGGGTGAGAGAAACAGAGAAATCTCATTGGGTAAGCAGGTCTTAAACTTACAGACCCAAGTGTTTAAAGGTGGTGGGCGAGGCCGCAATCCTGAGCTTATCAGAGGTTCTACACTGAACCATGTGATAAAACGACTTGCAATTAATGTTTAACTGCCGTCTGTATTTTCAGGAATCAGCCCTGGCTCTGGTACACCCACGGCCACCAGTGGCTACCCCTGATTTCTGCCAGCTGCTTTGCGTGCTGCAATTCCTGCCTGGGAAAGGGGACGATGTGGACACATTGACACAGACAGTCCTATATAGACACAGACAGTCCTATATAGACACAGACAGTCCTACGTAGACCACATTTCTCTATCAATCACAGGTAAATGGAGGTTTGGCCCGCACAAGAGTCAGAAACTGAGGTCTGCCTATCAACTGCCAGCTCCAGACCTGCCCATTCTGCAGGATCAATGAGGAACTAAGTCATGCGGGTTCCAGTTCCAGAGAAGGAAGAAACAGCCCATAGCTTCAGCTTTGTTGGCATTTACTTATCGCTGAAACTCTAGACGCAAACGGCGGGAAGGAAACCTGATGAAACGCCAGCAGTGCAGACCGTTGAGTCCAGCGTGCCGTGAGTGTGAGTCAAGTGCCAACTGTACCCAGATCAGTGCAATGGCCGGCCTGGGAAGCAGGCCAAGGAGGAAGAACGAGCAGCTCTGTTTCAACACTCTGGGAGAGCAGAAGTTTAAAGGAAGATAATGATCGTCACTTACAGTCAGTGGCACTGCTTCAGTTAAAGAAGCCGCCTGCTGTTTGTGCAGATTCAGCCCAAGTGGGCAGATCAGACTGCAGATTCATGGTGCCCCCCCATAACACAGAACTTCACAAAGCAGTGGGGGGGGGGGGGGTTGCAGTCCGCATAGCCCGGGGTACATTCTTTTCACAGTGTAGTTTCTGGCTTTGACCAGTTTCCCCACTCAACTAGCAAGACGAGTGGTTTCACCCACACGCCGTTTCTCAACGCTGCCCTCAGAGCGGACAGGCGGGGGCCCCCACCTTGCAGCCACCCAGGTTCACAAGGGCCTCAGCTGTAGCCATGACCTCAGGGTGTTTCTGAGGGTCCTTCTAACCAGATGGCGAATGGGACAAAACACCATCCTGCCCCATCAGGCCAACAATCAAGTATCACCCCCTCGGGGCAGCTGGGACGGTCGCTTTGGAATAACCTGTATTTCTGAACGTCTCGCCCCAGGGTACCAGTTTTCTCTTGAAGATTTCTGTAAAAGTCTCACTTCCACAAAGAAGTAGGAGAAACGCATGCCATGGAATGAACTTCCGGCACAATGGTGTGACTCCATAAATAGAAAGTTATTTTTCATTTCCTGCCCCCCAGTTTTTCATCGCTGCAGTGGCTTCTGGGAATTCCTCATGAAGCTGACTGAGCAAAAGAAATCTGTACCGACAGATTAAAGTGAGGGAGAGAGGAGCTGCAGAACGCAAACTGGAAAAAAATAGAATAAAAGCGACATATTCCTCAATAACTTCAGTCCCATAAAACTGTCCAGTCAAAGAGGGGCTTTTCTGGGCCCAACTGAACACAAGCAGGGACAACATTATTATGTCAGTTGAATTTGCAATTTCTGTGGCTTAACTGTCCACATCTTTGTACTCTCAGGTCTGTCGCACTATAACAAACATCTACTATCTTCAGGCCCTCATGGTAACACCACCACTAACCCACCCCCCTCATCTCACCTGATTTTCCCCCCCCCCCCCCCCCCCCCCCCCCCCCCCCCCCCCCTC
>JAODJU010000130.1:23331615-23353888 GCA_026776725.1 Gnathonemus echidnorhynchus | reverse complement strand
GGGGGGGTCTCACAGCACAGGGGTCATGCAGCACCCCTGCGACTGGGGGTTAAGGGTCTGGCTGGAGGGCTCAAAGACATGTGACTGTTCTGATGAGGCTGGGGCTTGAACCGACAGGCTTCTGATCACGGGCCCATAGAGAGACTTAACCCGCTGAGCGACTCACTGCCCCAGAGTGACTCAGCCTCGAGAAGCAAATGTAGAGGATCACAGAGCAGGTGATTCAAGCAGGCTGTGGGGGCACCGGCAAGGGCCCAGTCAGTCTATTCAGCACGTATGAGCACAAAGCCTCCAGCAGCAGACACTGAATCACAGCCAACATTTAAGCTTCCTTAAGTCAACAACGAGCACAGGACCAGTCTGTCACTGGCAGCTTGTCATGCAGAAACCAGAATCAATGTAACTGGAGTCAATAATTCACCAGCAATTACTTTAGTGTTTTGGATACCTGATATGACCACTAGAGGGAGGCAAATAGCTTATAACACAAAGCACACGTCAGTCCAGGGTCTTCATTGCTGGCTGGTCTTGCAGGGTCCTTAGAAGCGTAAAAAGAAAACGGCGAAATTCAGTAGCTGAGAAATCCAGCACGTACACAGTCACCTGCAGCGACACGTGAAAGACAACCTTCAACGACCCAGGAGAGAGGCACAGTGATAACAGAAGCCAGGGTAAACTGTGACATTAAGCAAAGCACAGGCAGACAGAATAAACAAACCTGAACAAGACAGACTATTCTCCTTTTATTCCAGAGAAATCTTTTTTAATAAACAGTTTCTAGAAAATAAATACATCAGTTGCCTAGCGATTTGCATCATTAATCAAATACGCTATACACCCCAGCCCTTCGAAAAAATATCAGACAAGTTCCAGGATTAATACAAGTCATCCAAGGCGATTCACTGCAGAGATACATCACAACACACTGTCTAAGTACCTTAACCAGAACATGCACAATTACACTCCGTCACACTTAAAATCTACGCCTCGTGCTGAACAACCTGCTGTGGTTCTGAACGTTAAGACAACATAATATTAGCCAGATAGAGCATAACATTTGCCAAAGTGAGATATCGACGTCATTAGAAGCACCCATAATTTTTATTCTATACTGACAGTGGAGTGTGGTTCTCACTTTGAGGACACCGGGCTGCATGACCCTGGTCCAAAGCCGGTGTTCGGATCACGGCCACGCAGAACGGCACACACCGCGGTCCCTTACTCAGCATCCCTGGTATCTGTGAGTAACCAGGTCCCTGCCGACGAAGCTTGTTCCGTTAACCCCCAAACCCACAACCCGCACCTCTGTGGCTGCCAGCCAACCTCCCCCCTCTCCAGCCCCCACGACGTCGGGGAAATCGGACAGCACAGGAAGTGCAGTCAGCTGGACTCAAACGGCACCCTCGAGTCTTCGGTCCTGCAGACCGCCCTGTCCTGGGGTTCACGGGCACCTGTAACGTTAAGCGCGAGGGGCGGCAAGAATCCGCTTCACAGCATCTTACAACATGAAGAAATGTGAGAAACAGGGTGAACCAGGACGCTGTCTGTTTGGGAAGCTGAGTCCGGTTTTGTTCAGTTCTTTCTATTATTTGAAATGATTTTGTGGGGATCTGCCCCATCTACTGGTGTGCCAGAAATCATCAGAGCATCATGCATGTTAGGGCTGGCTCCTCACTCTGGGGGTCCTGGGGAACACATTCAATCTGGGCCTCACGTTGTGACAGAGACACCCTCCAGGATGGTGTCCGCTTATACGGGGGAGGAGGGCTGATCAAGGCCTCTCAAAGCTCAGGCATCTTCTCCTCATACTGTGGAGGGGGGGTCAGAGGCTCGATGGTCACCTGCCCCCCCGGCGGTAAGCTCTGGATGTCGAGGTGCATTTCTCGGCTTAGTTTCTCAGACTTGATCCGCCGAGCCAGTAGGGGGCGCAGTAGTCGGCTGGAACGGCTACTGCGGCGAGGTGCGGCAGGGACGGGGGCGGGGGCGGGGCCAGGAGCCTCCTGAAGTATGGCCTCATTCTGGACGGCCGCCACTAGGTCCTCATAGGACGGCAGCTGGGAGGTGCTCATTCGGAGGTTGCTCTGCCGTACTGGGTACTGCCCGCTGCCCACAGCCTCCTCGTAACTGGGCACATCGTAGCTCGGGGTCTCCTCCATCCTGTGGAGACACGTCAGTATGCATTTCTCCTCTCTGAAGACTGGGGGAATGGCAGAGAATATGGACTTTTATATTAGAAATTACAACAACTCCACAGACTATAAATAATAAATTAGAAATTACCCTAACTCTACAGACTCTTCCAAGTCTCTTAGTCAAGAGGCTGTATTTTTCAATTAATTGTGAAGTATCTCACTGATGACAGGCTGGATGTAGAGTCATTCACGTCGTATTTGGACAGAGCGACGTTTTCAGTATCAAGCGCAAGTCATCGAAGCTGCTTGAGGTTCATCGCATTCCTGGCCCGAAATAAACAGATGAGGCCAAACATCTAGACTGCTTTCTTTGGACGAGGCCCATCAAGAGCAAACGAGCTTATGACCAGTCTGTCCCCCGTTACTCAGCCCAGAGGACGGACTGTCACACAAAGCCGTCACTCTAAAGCCTGATTTATGCTTCTGCCTCGTACCTACACCGTGACCTCTGCCTCGTACCTACACCGTGACCTATGCCTTGACCTACACCGTGACCTACACCGTTGCGAGCATTTGTAATTGTATGATGGCGTGTCTGTGTCACTCAGCAATTACACCACCAAAACGCTAAGTGATATATAGTTTTGGATGCTGCATTTATTGCCTTCCTACCCTGCGATCTATTCATTTGTTGAATCACACAATTGAAACATTGAAAAAATAATCCATTTATGAAGTTCTGGTTGAATTTGTGCTGCTCCAAACTTCCTGCAAACAAATTTGGAAAAATGTCAAGCTGCTACAAAGTCACTTTTTATGCATTCTCCCTCCTACAGTTAGCATGCTATGCTACTTTTTACTTTTGTAAGTCTTGTACAAATCAACTTAATGGACGTAAGTGAAACTGGTGCTGTCATCCTGACCTTTGTAGACCTGTTGGTACGATGCATGGGGTGGGTTATTGAATGATACATATAAACAGTGTTTCAGTTTCAATCAGCAATCTAAATACACCTGGGATCTACGCTTTCCTCACTCCCATAACAAAAGGAATGCTACCAAGCAGACCAATCACAGTTCTTGTGGTCTATGATGCTGCGACGTGTAGTTACATTTTTGGGGCGGTGCAAGCCAGGTTATGCCATACTTATGGTGTTGCTTTGACGCAGAAAATCAGCCGTAAACCGTCCTTCCTTGGTTTGTAGCCTCCAATCATTATCAGTGAGAACAGACTTCTAAAAAGTGAAAATGATAGGGGAAAAAAAAGACCTCCTGACAGACAGGGGGCAGCACTCACGTATCTGCTGCTCC
This sequence comes from Gnathonemus echidnorhynchus, assembly GCA_026776725.1. Taxonomy (NCBI): domain Eukaryota; kingdom Metazoa; phylum Chordata; class Actinopteri; order Osteoglossiformes; family Mormyridae; genus Gnathonemus; species Gnathonemus echidnorhynchus. The sequence goes on along the minus strand of JAODJU010000130.1, from coordinate 23,350,445 downwards.
TTCAGTTGGCCTCAGGAAGCGGGAGTTTGTCTCATGAGGATCCCGGACCCTCTGGCGCCGCTTGTTCCTCAGAGCTAGACAGATGGCGAGAAGCAGCATGGCTAGACCCACGGCCAACAACACGAAGGCTACCGATGAGGTCTTCCCTCGTGAGTCCAGGCTGCCGTCCAAGGGCTTGACGCTTGATACATTGTAGACAGGCACTAAGGGCACCACAGTCCACACGATCATGACCACACCCAGGGCGACGAGGCCCACTCCCAGAGTGCAGAGTGCATACTGGGAGCCAGAGCTGTGGCCACCAATGGAGCGGTGTGGAGAGTGGACACGCCCCCTGTAGGACGTTCCCTCCCCAGGGCCCGTCCGGACCATGGGCTATGGACCAAACACCCTGTCTGGTGAGACACAGAACAGACGATCAGCAGATCACACCAAACATGCAATCACAGTACTGCTTCACAGAGACTTGCAAAACTGGGAAGGAGGTGAATACTGAAGTCCAAAATGATAGGTCCTGTGACAGGAGCAGAACCAGCAGTCACAAGTTCTTGGTGGATCCGCTCAGTCGGGTTCCTGAATCCACCACCTTGGCCAAAATCCACCCACAGGTAACCCCAATTTCCCCAGTTACCAACTGAACAGAGCCACACAAACACCACCTCACTTCCTGCGCGGTCATGGTTCCGAACACCGGGGGCAGCAGCGCATACATCAGGCCACCCAGGCATGAGGGCCAGTGGAACCAGTTTAGCCTTTAAGGTTGACACTAGCAGGTGTGGAGATGTTTTCAGCATGTCGTCCTCAAACATCAAGAAATGCTCGCATTGGCATAAAGATGACCTGACTTATTGAGGAGGAGAGTGGAGGAGTTAGACCTACACATCCCCTCACTTCTGAGGTTGCGATGATGCCAGTCCCTGTAGCTCCCTGACATAACACTGTAAAAATCACTGTCATGCCTATTCCGTCCTGTGCCATTGTGCTGCTCATCCAGCCTGGGCTGTCCTCTTGTTTTTTGAGAAGTGGGCTACCTGCCTGGGGCAGGTCTCTTCTAAAAGTCTCTGACATGTGGCTGGGAGACACAGAGAGCAGTAAACTCTTCACAGGCACATGCTAACTTCTGAACAAGCTTATCCCCTGAATGGGGTGTTCTGGGCACCCAAACTCATTTAGACTCTCCACACGTGGAACCCGCCAGCGTTTTCCACTTAAAGACCGCTCAGCTCTTGTAGTCATGGACCCTGGGGTCAGACACTGTCCGCGAGACTCACTTCCCCCATTCTCTGTTTTCAGCCATGTTTTTTTATATTTATAAAGCAGATTTGAGAATTGTTTTATGTTTGCCTGGAGTCCACAGAAGGGAGTGGTGACCAGCTCCCTGTAAACACATGAACCATATCCACGAGTTTAATGTGGTATGCCCAGGGCTTGTTCTGACTGTCAACATAAAAATAACCGTAAAACACACTCCCAACACCCAAGCAATAACACTACTGGGGTCACAATCTATTAGCTGATTTCATTTAAACTGTACGTCTAATTTAGACTTCATGGTCCAGTGGACTAACCAATTATTAACTGCATGAGATGTGCTGTTACCATGAGAATGACAGTATACTCATTGTATTGTGTTTTTCATCTGGGCAAAGGCCATTTAAACATCAGATTTGACTGTGTGGCCCTTAGACAGGCAGGAGGTCTGATTTCTGTTGTTACATTTATTGATGGTTCAAGGGAAATAAAAAGCCCAGGTTATTTGATTTAGATACGGCACATACATGAACTAGTCTGATACCAGTTAGGATCAGTTCAGATTGACATGGGGGCAGTAAAAACACAAGGAAAAAAGCAATAATGGGAGGAGGCAGCCATCTGGAGTCAGTACCCTAACGTTACGTTAACGCCATGGCTACACACCCAGCTGCCATAGTGACACAGCCCTTCCTGCACCACCTGTACTTTCACCCACGTTCCAATCCACCGGTTGACACTCCCATCACACTGATATAGTGCACAGGGCTCTTAAAGGGAAACAAACAAGGAGAACTGGCTTGCCATTCAGAAGCCAACAAGGTTACCACAGCGTCCCCCTAGAGACAAGACTTACTGCAAGTACAGTCATTCCCTGTGCATACCTCAGAGATTAACCACTCAGGGTAACAACCCTAGCTGCTGACCATCCTTCCCCCAGTCTTAGGAGCTGGCCCACACACATCCAATCACGGTTGACCCCACCAATCTCCTCCTCATGTCCCAGAATGCAAAGCAACAGCAAGGAGTCACCGGGTTAAGACCATTCTTAAGGACAACTTGTCCTTAAGAATGGACTGCCATAAAGCAGAGAGACTTCAGAAGCTCATAGGCTCGAGGTATCATACGGTACCGTATTTAGTTAATTATACAGTAATAATAAAACTAAGTACTATATTATTTTTCAGACTTACCTACAAATTCAACTTAAAGACAGACTTAGGGAATGGATCTGCTTTGGAACGTGGGGACTGCCGTTTGGTCAACGGAGGCAAACTGAAATGTCTACCATTCCACATCCACCAAGAACAAACGAACCAAACTCGTACAATAATGTTAGGAGCAGGATGGTGACTGGCTGATATTCATTCATACAGTGTCTTATGATGAAGAGGAACGTTCCAAAAGCCACTCAGTGACAATTACACAATACCTTTTTTTATTACTAATCAATAGGTACACCCAGTTCTCCAGGAAACCGCAACCTAAGATTACCAGTTTACGAACAACCAGACTTTTGCCAGACACCAGTTAAAAATAGTTTGCTTTGAAGCTCTGATGAGCTGGGGGAAGCTCTCAGGCCTCGAGAGCGCTGTCAGAAAGGCATCCGTCTGAAAAAGATTAAAGGTTCGCCTGTCAAATTCCAGCTTAAACTCCCTTTTTTGATTTTGTTACGAACAAGTCGTCAAATGTACAACAGAGGCTAATATCCATAATTTCTGACTGCTCATCAGTCAGAAGTAGGCTTTTGTTCTGAGCCTTAACCCCCCCCCAAAAAAAAGAACAATTGAAATCTCACTAGTACTTAAATCTAAATTAAAATACACGCCAGGTTCTTTTAAGCAGACCCAATCTCAGCAGTGTCCACTCCAAACTAAATAGAAATTTCAGTGGGATGGACCGAACGGCCAGAAGCCCAAGTCCCTGGGGTCACTACCTGCACAAAACACCTTTGTGACCATTTGGACTTTCGCGTGACAATTTTCTGTCAGATTTGGAAGGTACACCAATGCTGCAAAAACATGCTGGTCACAGTCACGGTGGAAATTCTGAAACGGCCCTGCCGTAACCTGCCTCTTTTTGACTCACATCTCCCTCAACTGTATCAAGATGCATCAAGATGGCTACCACACACACACCCACCAAAAATGAAACTGAATACCAATGTTGTAACCTCACTCAGATAGCAATAGCTGTGGGAGCAACCTGACACCCCCCCCCCACAAAAAAAAAATCAAATAAAAAATAAACTTGATTGAAGAGGTTGGCAGATTGGCATGTGAATCATGACACTTCCCAACCTTTGCATACCAGGGAGCACATCAAAGTAGATCACAGCAGAAAAGATACCTTGCCAGTTATATTCAGCATTCAAATTACACAAAAACATATTTTCCAAAAATAACCCACATTTACAATAATCCCCGGATTGTATCCTCAAACCCGTAACTGTTAGAAGTTCACCCATTCACAGAAACTGCGCTAGATGTGCAATCATTACAAGTAGAATACACAGTCTGTATTCTAGTATGTAAAATACAGCCAACATGTACAACAGCTCAGTCCGAAGTCCGATCCTGAAATTAGGCACCTCAGTTGGCACACCATGAAATAGCCCTTTCAGATTTAGTCCCTTGTGGGCTGAACTTCCACGTCACTCTCAGGGGCATCGGTGACAAAAAGGTGGGTTGGTGGGGAAGGACCTACCCCCAAAAAACGCAGGGCAGGTGTCTTCGGGGACGTTAACAAGAAGGAAACACAAAAACTGTCACTAAGTTCGGCTCTGCACCTGAACTGGGTTCACGTTCCGCTCATGTACAATCACAGCCATGGCAAGTCTTATAAGACTAATTATATTTGATTATAATCAAATATATTATTCACCTTGAACTACACCGGAATCATACAAGTCCACGCTATCTAAACAGGGCAGTTTGGAAAGCATTAAATATAATTAAAGTGTGACTTGATCCCCAAATAGGAGCGATCCTCGTCGACATGCAAAACGCAGGTCTACCCATTGATACAAATGAGATTTGAATATTTTTATTTGTATTAAAGCAAATCTGTACGAAAATTAACTGAAGATATACACCGTGGAAAGGAATTGCCAAAATTCAGATTTTTAGCAAGTAATTTCACATCCAAACACAATATCCGCACCAAATCGATAACTTAATCGATCGCAGACATACTTTACCATTTGCCGTGATTATGTCTCCGTACATCGCAATGAAACGAGTAAAACCGCAGAAAAAGTTAGGTGCGATTCGGCTCTCGCAATAAATGCTTTTCCACTCCAACATGACGGGGAATTAGACTGGAGGACTTGATAAATGATTCAAGCCACACGAGTGAAACGGCATTTCATTCAACAGCCTGTTATAACTTATAAAAAGTCATGAATCAGTAAAATAACTCAGCAACTTTCACCCGAAACGGAATCCGCAGCATTAATTAGATCAGGCTTATCCTGCCATAGTAATACATTATTATGATAAGCGACACTAAAAAGTTTAAGCCCTGTTGAATAGAGAGCGGCAGAAAGGCGTACAGGTGAGGGAGGCGGCCTTTTACCTTTACAGAACCGCAGTTTGTTAGTTTCCTTCGAAGTGTCTCCTCCCAATACAGCCCCCGTTTAACGCACAAATACCATCTGATATTGTACGATTCTGCCCCTTATCTGTGGATCAACTAACGCCGCCGGTTTCTCGGCTTTTACTCGTATAATCAGTCTGTAATGCGGAACGCCAGGAACTTTTCCCGACTGCCATACGAATGGCAAAGGCGACGTGACAACCGGTTTCCCTCGGACTCGGCGTGCGCAGAGTGCGCAAAGTACGCAGGGGAAGCGCAAAGTGATTAAGAGGGATCGGGTCGGCTTCTTGCCACAACACCCACATAGTCATCGTTTCACGAATGTCTGTGACAGGCACAGCGAATTATGTGTAATGTATATACATTACACGTGACTTAGTACAGGTTTCCACTGTACCTGCTTGAGGTCTACAGTCATTCCCTTGAGGGTGCGAGGTGGATTTTTCTGGTGTGTCCCAAACGTTAAAAAGGATTCTCCAATATGCTAGTCCCATTTGGACTAGGGATTAGAATTAAAGAGGTATAAATGCTGATTCCTATGGTAAAGGACTGGGAAGGAGTGAGTCTGTAGCCTGCCTTCATGTTAATTCTGTCTCCCAGCTTAAGTGAGAGCGCTGATACAAAAATTAATCCTCTGTTTATCATTTGCACAAGTACATTGGAATTCTTCTGTTTGCCTGCCCCATCTTGCTCTCCATAACTGGGGGGGGGGGGGTCACTGCACAAGGTCAGCCAACATGTGGTGCCCCTAGAGCTGGGGGTTAAGGGCCTTGCTCAGGGGCCATGTGACTGTTCTGCCGAGGCTGGGGCTTGACCCAGCAGCCTCCTGAGTACAGACACTGAGGCTTAACCCACTGACCCACTCACTGCCCTCTGTCATAATTCACTGGGGCAGCAGCACATAGCTTAGTTCAAAGGTACATCAAAGGAATCCCACTCAGGTTTTAAAAATGCAACATTCAGGTGAGTCCATGTCCTGAACCTGAACACTTCCTGTAAATTCCTTTAACCTCAAGTTAAGTGGAGACCCAAAAAACCTCACACACGTTTGTCACATCTATGAGGCTGATTCTGCCTGCAGTGAACTGTCAGCAGGAAAATGAGGACGTGGCCCAAAGAGGAACCACGAGGACTGATTTCACATGTGAGATTTTGCGATTGGCGACTGGCTTTCAATGCTGCTAGGGTTGTCATCCATCCTCCCAGTCTGTGGAAAAGGCACTGAAAAATACTTACTGGGAAAAAAAGTCCAGCCTCCAGCATGCAGAGACAATCAATGAGGGACAACACAAAAATATTTTTATTTGCTTACGGTGACGTGTCCTTATGCTTGTTTTTTATTTGTATTTTTTTTTAATTACTCACTCAAAATTTGTCATGAATTAACCTGATTAAAATCATGTCAACATGCCATTGAAGGATCACGAGTACCTAAAGTCAAGTAGACATTTATGTATAAATGGAGACAGAACAGAAAATAAAACAAAACATATTGGGGGATTGCATGCTTGACAAAATAATATAGCCTACTCTGAAAACATGTAAGTGCCTTGTAAAATTTGTAAACATTTGACTCATTTTATTCATTGACATTCTTGAGGTTTTGTCTGGATCACATGTCTGACTGGATAAATTGTTGTGCGAAAAGAACTGGACAAAGGAAGAAGCAGACAGACAGATGGTATTGACAGGGAGTGATGAAGGGATGAAGAGAAGGACAGGAATGCTCTGCTTGGGTGGGTTACACAGAAATGGACATTAAATATGCAAAATTAACATTATTTTGGAGGAAAAAAAGAGAAAAACTGGAACCCCAACAATGAAATATTTTACATTGTGTAGAAGCTAATTAAACATATCCTGCGTTAATGAAAAGCTGTGTGACAAAACTCAGAGGAATAACTTACTTGACTAGTTTTAAAGCTCTGAACACAAAGGAGTAAACAGGAGGTGACAAGCCAAAGTGGCCACCCAAAGCTGATTCACAGGTCACTGAAATCTGTGTTTCGCACGCCTCTCTGCAATTAAGTCTGGATTCTTCAGACAGAATCAGAATCAGCCTTTTTGGTGAAGTTTGTCTACACATACAAGGAATTTGTCTCCGGTCTTTCGTCGCTCTCAGTATAATTAATCAGGACAGACACACGGCAAAAAATGGCACCTCAAAAAACAAACATTAAGTACAGTGTGTGCAGAAGAGCCTTAAGCTAAGGTGCTGGTTACTATATGAACTATATGAGGTACAGTGTAAGCTTGGTGATGGCAGATTATGGGACAGGTGTTGTTCTTGATATTTAAATGTTCATCAGAGTGACGGCTTGTGGAAAGAAGCTGTCCAGGTGTCTGGCTGTTTTGGCGTACAGTGCTCTGTAGTGCTTGCCGGAGGGGAGGAGTTCCAACAGGTCGTGTACAGGGTGTGATGGGTCTGCAGTGATTTTCCTGCCCATTTCCTAACTCTGGACATGTACAAGTTCTGAATGGAGGGCAGGTCCTCACCGGTGTATATAAGACAGTTGCACACACTTTATATTCTCCAAAACAAATCTGAAAGCAACATACAGTAAGTGGAAGAAATGTACTACTGTTGGAAGAAAATTAAGAATTCCATCTAATCAATTACACAGACATGAAAAATAATTAAATCTAGATCCAGACCAAATTATCTGTAAACACACATCTTTCATGAACCTTTGTGTAGCAATGGGAGTAATGGCTGCAGTGGGAGGGATTACAATGTCCTTAGCCGACTTTTGATTGGCTGCCATATTGGCCATATTGGTGCCTATTAGCTAGGACAGTGATTGACAGCACACATCAGTCACTCACGTTCGGACATATTATAAAGTAATGACAGTGTAAGTGCACCCGCAATAAGAGCTGAATTCTGGCCAAGACCCTCCTTTTCCCCGTTCGTCATCTTGGCTGTTTGTTGCTTTAAGCTGGGGCAAAGTTCAAGGTACATGATACTTAATATGGCCCATATTCATGAAATGGCCTGACTAGTCTGAGGGAAAGAGAAGCTCTCATACATATACTCACAGGCACGCAGGAAGTCTGATATTGATTTAAGCCAGGCTCTTTGTGCAGGAGTTTATCTTACATACAAGCCCCTACTTGCCTGTAGGCTGAAGGGGAGGGGGTTGTAGGGACAGTTGGCGGTCTTGTTTGGGTTGCTGGTGTTTAACCAAGAGAAGAGAACTAACATTCACGAAAATATTTTGGAAACAAACAGAACAGAAAAATGCTGTCGTCTCAGCTTGCGTAGTTATTATTTTAGCTGGGGACGAGGACGCAGATGCTAAGGGACTCTGACAAGCAGGGCCAGGTCCCATGTCTTAATGGTGGCTGCGTAAGTTGCGGAATATCAGGGTGAATAAATCAATATGTCATTGTTGCTGAGGTGGCAGCATGACGGCCTGCTGCTCTCGGGGTCTAACATCCCCCATCACCATCACGCACACAGTCAGTGGTGTGGATCGTGGTTGGTGGCCACTTGGAGCTGTGGTCGACCTGGGCTCTGGAGGCAGTGTTGTGACAACAGAAGGAAACTCCTACGAAGACAATGCCTTATCCTGATCATTGTTTTGCCGAACAGGGGTGGATGTGACAGAAGATCCACAGAGCAGAGCTGCTCTTTGGCTGCCTTTTGCTAACCTTATCAGTGCAGATGACACACTGCCGCACAGTGTCTAGCTTTTGTCCGCAGGCCTTCAAAAAAAAGTTTCATCCCTGTAGTATGAGAAGGTGTCCTGTAATTCATCAGTGAGGTAAACAGCTCTTTCTAATTCTAAAGATAAAGACCAGATCCCATCAGACTGACACCTTGTGTCACTAAGGACTCTACAAAATGTCACTACTTGGCCAATAAAGATCAAATCAGTTCAGCTAATGGCTCCATGTCTCCACAGACCTGCCCCCCCTGTTTGTCGTCGTACTCATTTAGGACACAGAACTGCAGGCAGTCTGTCCTTTAGTCTGCAGCACGCAGGGACTCTACAAGCCCACCTGGTGTCCCTCAGCTTTTGTATCTCCCAGGACCAACGCTTGAACATCTCTGGCTGCATCTCCTGGCATCTCTGGTGAATACAGAGGCAGACAAGAAGGTGTATAATCTCTGAAGCCAATAAGAGATATGTGAGACCTTTGGCACTGAGTCAGCTATGACTACAATGGGCATTGCGTTGCACACAGAAAGTGTGTTTTCCCACAGAATGTGTCCATGCAGGGACACGCGATTGTCTATCACTCATCATGGAAGCACTGTCAAGATGTTTTCTGTATGCCTACCAATATTATTCAGGAAAATTTATGATCTTTTCTGTTAGACCAATGGCATCTAGCTAGCTTGCTGGTAATGCAGGAAACCCTCACGCGCTGAGCCATTCTAATAATATTTCAGCATGGAAGGATATTTGTTCCTGTTTTTCATGTCACTGGTTTTGTCAGCTAGAACACTGAAGAGGTCACTGATTTATTGAACAATATTAGCCGTCACCATCACTTTTAGTGCCTCCAGAATTTCATTTTTGAATAGAATGACTTGTCCTCGCAGTGTGATATTTTCTCCTTTATTTATTGGTCATGTTTTGCTTTGTGGTCCACGATGGCCAAAACGTCCCCCTAATTACTTAGCCTCTGATTCACACTGTCTAACATCCTGAGTAGCTGTGCCGCGGAGAACTTCAGCGCCAGCTTTTACAGGCTGAATGAAGGACAAGCTGCACCCCACATCCCTTTGCGTTCAGCCCGTGGCACCACGGCTTTTACATGACGATCCGCCTTGGCGTGCTGTGGAAAACCTCCATCTCTGCATACCACAGTTTTCCAGTTAGAAATAACAGCAATGGGGGAGAATGATGTCATGATATGGGGGGGGGGGGGGGTTAAAAACGTCTGCATACAAAACACTAAGCAGAATCCTGCTTTGTGAGGACTGGAACCGGTTTTGGTCTTTTTATCGTAGGTGCCATTAAGAGCCACTTCCACCTACGTGCCTGTTCAGTTCTGGGGAGGCCCTTCAGTCCCGGCAGAGCTGGACCCACAGCTGGGTGTTATTTGAAGCACATTTCTCCTCACTATGAGGTGAGAAGTATTTTAACATATGATATCTTTATATGGACCAGATTCCCAGACAGGGATTGAGCCTATTCCTGGAGGAAATAGCAATACTGGCAGTGAATCATGAATCATCACTGGAAATTCTGCTCAGGTTTAGACTTAATCTGGGTCTGGTAAAACAGGCCCATGTGGCTGATGATCAGATTGTATCAGGTCATTCAGAGTCAGGTGCTCACGTGCTCTTTGTCCCCATTCTGTTGGGTTCTCATTCTGTTATAACTGGAATAGGAAACTGCTGATGTTTTACTTCTGACATGATCTGATATTAGTGCTCATAAATTGAAACAGGAACCAAAAACAAATAAGTAACTCAAAAGAGACACTCGCCCTTAAGCACACAAACACATATTAGAAATTCATAGGTTGCAGCAGCGTGCCTTAATATCACTGACATTACATTTAGTCCACCTTGAGTACCTTTAGGTGCAGCAAGTGTGGGTCCAACTGCACTGGGAGGTTGCTGTCTGTCATTGCTGGCTGTGTCTGCAGCAATCTGACCGATATCATTCTCTTCATCAGAGAGGGTGCGGGTGCAGGCGCAAGTGAGGGTGCGGGTGCTGGTGAGGCTGCAGGTGCTGGTGAGGGTACAGGTGTGGGTGCGGGTGCTGGTGAGGGTGCAGGTGCTGGTGAGGGTGTGGGTGCTGGTGAGGGTGTGGGTACTGGTGAGGATGCAGGTGTGGGTGCAGATGCTGGTGAGGGTACGGGTGTGGGTGCTGGTGAGGGTGCGGGTGTGGGTGTGGGTGCAGGTGCTGGTGAGGGTGCGGGTGCTGGTGAGGGTGCAGGTGCTGGTGCGGTTGCCGCCCTGGCGGCCTCATGCCATACGCTTGACAGTGCCTGGCTGACAGCAGATAGCTTCAGCCTGCTGACTAGTCTGACCCAGACTACGAGTGCTGCTGATTGGCGTCTTGGCTGCCTTCAGCCTGGATCTTACCTGCACGTCTCTGTTGACAAGTTTTCTTAAAAAAGTGTTTTTAATACACTCTTCATTGTCTGTTCAACTAAGGCTCCTTCAAATGTGGTTCAGAAATGCATCCCTCTTTTGTCAAGTTGTGGAGGATGCAGCTGATGGATCCTTTGCAGTCTGACATATCCCAAGATTCACAGGGGAGAGGTATAGTGGGTGTGTCCCAGCTAGGTGATAGGAGCAGTGCTTCATGACTCAAGTCTAAGGGTGGGAACAGTTGGTAACGCAAATAGAAATTTTTCCATAGGCCAGACTGCCCCATTTGACAGCGGTTTCTGTTCATAGATGCATTCTTCGAAGGATGCAGCCCCTGAATCTGGACAGCCTGTGACTGTGACTCTTTATACTCTACTGGCTGGTTGAAACAAAACCTTGGTCTGGATTTATGCTTTCTGGACCTGAACTTTCCACCTCTGCAGGACAGTGCACAAAACTTTTAAGTTGTGTTTTTGTGTCTCTAATAGACAAAATGAAATGATAACTGGAAGAAAAAAATGCAACAAGTTTCCCTCATCTGGGTTCGCTATTCATAGTTCCCTTTGAAAGCTTTTAACCAACCAGCTGGGTAGCTAGTTATATAACAGATTACCATCTTAAAGTGAGCCACCCATATCTATCAAGCCACCATGTCCATTCACCGGAAAACATTGTAACTGTGAGTATTATTTTAAGACTTTTTTCCATGCAACTGGAACCAAAAACGTAACAGCAATTTTCATGTATTTTTAGGATTCATGTATATTCATGCCATTCTGTGAATTCAAATTATACTTACCTCACATTCACAACCTGCATCCTCTCTGACTAAAGTACATTGGGATAATCTGCATTCTACATCCTAGAACAGACATCACTCAGAGCCTGCGGGTGACCCAGGTGGCCAATCAGATTTTAGGAGGGGCTAGCACCACCCCATCTACCTCTATTGGCATTTTAATTTGGGGGGGGGGGGGGTAAGTAAATAAAAAAAATAAAAAAACACATCTCTGAGTGAGGAGGGGGATTCATAATAGAGTTACTTTAGGATTTTGTAGGATATTCCTACTTTAGTGGCTTGCTAACCACCCAATACTCACCTAATGTCATTCGAGTGACCCTTGATAATGTGCCATCAGGAATATATGAAAATACACCTGCAGAAGACAAAGAAGCGAGCAATCAAGGTGATCAAAAGTCTTTTACTGGAGGCCAATATTGTCTTGTAGTTTTTGAATGGCTTTGATCAATCGATGTCTTTTTAAAGCTCTATTTCATGCAGAATGTAGACATTTAACTTAACAGATGTTTCTATCCAAAGTAACACACTTTTCTGCAATAGAAGGATCAGACAATCCCTGGCGTAACTGGGTGAGATGGAAGGCCTTGATCAAGGTCCCACCGGCAAAATCACTCTGCCAACTTTGCGATTTGAACCACCAACCATCCAAATACAAGCACACCCTCCTAACTCACTGAGGCGCACACCATCTCCTGTCTGTAGCTGAGTAATGGCTGCCTGCCTAGTCTTATCTTATCAGAACACAGAGCCTGTGGACCTCACTGGCAGTGCAGAGAGCCCCCACTGAGCCAGAGGAGGCACAGGATTAAAGAGAAATTCTGTTATTACAGCTCTGAGATAAATTAATGACAAACTAAATCTGAAGATATAGTAAATATAGAATAACATTAAAAACAAATGTTACTAAATATTATATAAATATTTTTAAAAACAGAATGATACAAATTCTACTTATAATTCAACTTACACACATTCTTATTGCACTTAATATTACTGCACATGTGCCAGGTTTCAGCATCCAAAAAGAGGCTTTCATACAGGTAATATTGCACTAGGTCTATGTAATCCTAGTCGTATTGCACATCAGTGAATAAGGAGGAATGATACTGCACATGAGCAAACAGACAGAACACAATAATGAAATACAGAGGAATAGTATTTCACATCACTGAACAGAGTGCAGATTAAAAAGCCTGACTCTTTATACTCGACCGGTTGGTTGAAACAAAATCTTGGACCGGATTTTTACTTGATGGACCTGAACTATCCACCTCTGATGAGTAGGCTTTGTGTTGCCTTCCAAATCCACAAAGTAAAACGTGACACACACATCAGTTGAATTATATCAAATTTTTTGTCACATATTATGTATAATCTGTTGGATTATACCTAATAAGGGGGGGGCATGGGGTGCAGTGGTTAGCACTGTTGACTAGGGGTGGGGTTTGAGTCTCCACCATGGCTGCATGTGCATGGAGTTTGCATGAACTCCGCATGTCATGGGTACTTCAGTCCACCCCCACAAAAATGCTGATTTTAACTGAAGTTACCAAATTGCCCATAAGTGTGCATGTGTGAGTGAATAGTGTGTGAATGTGCCCTGTGATGGGTTCGCGCCCCATCCTGGGTTGTTCCCTGTCTTACGCCCGTAGCCTCCAGGATAGACTTCGGATCCTCTGTGACCCTGAATAGGAGAAGCAGTTACAGAAGGTGGATGGATTTACCTAAAAGGACATAAATGAAATCAGCAAGCACTTCACACAGTTGGCTCTGAAAATAAAGTCTGTGGTGCAGTCCAATGAGCTGTTGAACCTTTCAGTAATGTGTTTAACCTGGTAGAGGATCCAGCTTTACGAATAAGTATACCCAGTAAAGATGGTATATTGCTTTGGGGAGATGTGTTACCTTGGTGATAATGCATTACCACTACGGGTGAAATGGTTTCCACTCAGCTAACATCACAGGAGCTGAAGAAGCAGCCTGCACTGCTGGATAAAGCGACACATGCCAGACCCGAGGCTGGCCTCCAGGTTCGCATCATCAGAAGAACAGCCCAGACTAAGGACAGGCAAGCGTTCTTTAGCTATGAAGCCTCTTTGTGCTGTTAACTCTGGGATTATTAAAGTAATGCCCTTAGTGCATCCATCCATCCATAGAGAATCATCGAGTATAGGATCATTCACAGTCATCAGGGGACACCCAAGGCAGGAGGCTGGTTAACGTATGACCAAGAGATTAAGTACAAACAAGACAACTGGTTTTTCTTTTCTGTGTGGCACAATGACCGTCCAGCAGCAGGGAATCTCTGTCTTATCTCCACCCCCAAACCCATGAGTTTAAGACTCATTAGTCCTGTGATTTACTGCCTGTCTTGTGCTCACACTCATCTGCAGAGGTGATTAACAGTCGGGGCTAACAAAGGTCTTATTTTTTATGTCCCAGATGGTCATCACGCCTCTGGTAAAGTATCATCCTGCATGAACCATCACAGTCTTACATCTTGGCAGGTAGCTTGTCTCTCCGGCGGACCAGCCAGTAGGGAGATAGCTTCACCTCCGTTGTCTGCGAGGCAGTTTTAAAAAAGAGTCCGTCGTCCATTTCTCTATTTTCCGGCGTCAGAGAAGCTCTACAGCCACGTTCTCACGAGACTGACTGCTGCCCTTCCAAAACAAACCTCTTAACGGGTCAGTAGCTCGGTTCACACAGATGATGCAGTGTCACTGCGTTCTGCTTTGAGTGCTTTGGAATGGGTCGAGGCAAGCTGGGAGGTTTGATGAGATTCATCATAGCAGCCTACATGCCATGAGCCAGATTATACCTGGGCAGGAGCCGTGAGCCACCCAGCCTAAGCGGTTTTTCTTCTTACAGATGTTAGCTCTTGTCATGGTTCATTGATGGTCCATCATTTGCTTTTCTGCTGCGAGGAACATAAACAAACTGGTATATATTTATTCTAATATATTTAGAATGTAACGCTCAGCTATGGACAGAAAAGGTATCCTGAGCCCTCTCCCCCCCCCCCCCCCCGGCCTTTTCTCAGCTGCGGGGGGACGGAATTGTCATGGAAATGGGAGGAGATAGGAAGCCTCATGGTTTCCCAGTGAGAGACATTCATTCTACTGTCTGATGACCAGCAGATGCCAGTTATGAGACCTGACTTCTCTTGCCCAAGTTGTAAAAAAATGCCTGTTTTTCTTAAGCAGAAGCCAGTGTTTATTGTAACAAGTCATTTGAAAGATAACATTGATGGCGCCTCTTTTGGAAATACTGTAGTTGGGAAATTGCCTATCACGTAACCCCCCCCCCCTTCCCTATAGATTGTGCCCCACATGCCACTTTTAGATGCTGAGATGGTCAGTCAGTGCTTGGCTACAACACGCCACAAGTCAGCATCACGATTCAGTTCTTTTGGGAAGACGGTACAGTCCTGGTTAATTTCATCCAATATGAGCTAGAAAAAAAAAAACACATCCAGCAGACCAATTTGTGGACATGAAACTAGTTGTAGAGTGTGATTCCAGCGAGCTGCCACTAGGTGGTGGTACAATAATATCACGTTGTTGATAGAGCCTCATCATCTGCACAGTGAGTACCAGGAAGTCCAAAGAGTCCAAGTGTGTAAGTGTCTAAATAATGTAAATTTGTAAAGAGCGAATTTGACTGAAAAGTTGTCCTTTTCCTGGGGCCTTATCAGTTAGTCCCACTTTGCTGGAACGGCCCAAGAAAACCAGTGAATCTTGACAAATCAGTACTGGGTATCTGCAGAGATTCGAGGGGTCAAATCGGCTTTTTTCAGTGTCACAAGAAATCTTATGCTCTGACCTGCCAGAGACATGAAATACTGGGCTTTTGCCAAATCTGTCCAAAATAACCATTTTTTTCAGGTGTGTAATATTTAAGACCTGACCTCTCTTAAAGTGGGTACACTGCCCAAGCTTACCTGATCTTCTGATGGTGCAAATCACCAACCCTCTTCCTCTTCTTGTCCACCATGCAGCCAAGCAAGCTGGATTCTCAAACAGCTTAACGACATTTGAACAGCTGAGTACACTGTGATATAAATAAAACACTGGTCTCTAGTGGTGGGAGGGATAGTGTCTGAGAGGAATATGTCAAAACAGCCAGAAGACAGCGGTACAGAGATGTATTACTAGAATAGCCACAAAACAAAACAAATAGCTTGAGTCATTCTAAATAACAATTACAAAATATAAATACCCCAAAATCTATTATAAAACCTAAATATTCTATACTCTAATTCTTACAACATTCCAAAATTCTATTTTTATTCAATTTTTTAAAAATTCCAGACGTTCAAAAAATTTTAATATTTCAACAAACAGTATTCTATTCTGAAATTTACAGCAGTGAACGGCACAATTGAAAATACTACAGGTCTATAAAAACCAAATCATTTTCAATATCTTTAATATCTAAATTATCCTCAATTTATACTCAAGACTGTTTTTATATGCTAGTCTGCCTTGTGAAAAATTTAAATCGGGGCTTTCACACAGTTTTCTTGCTCATAGGAGGAGTTCATAGCTCAGACACCGGCAGAACAAACACAGAACCTCTGACAGCTGAAAGGAGGCTAGGGATGCAAGAAAATAGCGTTTTATACAAGGCATTTGAAATATAGACTTTTCCTTCTGTCCTGTTTTGAGCAGAGAAACCGAAGTTTAAGGAGAATGAGAGATGGTTTGTGAGACGGAAGTTCACCAGAAGTGCTGATGGCCCTGAGATGCTGAAAGCATGTCATTAAAGGTGTGTCACTGTCACCAAGAGGGACAGAGGAACATGTGACTGGGGGCCCTTATTTGCACTATCGCAGGGAAGGGCGTAAAAAGAGTTCAGTTTTTTTCTCATAGTATCTGTGAGGAAGTATCTGCAATGAAGACATGAAATGGTGTGAACCTTATTTACCGTGACTGTCATGTCATTAATCAGAACCACTGGTGTTTAAGGGGGATGTGGTATGGCAAAGCAGGGGCTGCCTGAAACGATGAAGCATCCAGTTGAGAATTCGTAGAAGCCGGTTTAAGGGGCCTGCAGGAGGTTTACAGAAAAAAATTATTACCCTAAAGACAGAAAAATATATAGAACTGCAGGAGAAGACAGACAGGGAGAGAGAGGGAGGAAATAAGTGGAAAAAATACAGCTTGTTCTTCCTTCATATCACCATGACTACAGTAATTAAAAAGTGTTCCTGTTGACCAATTCAGCATGTATGTGGCTGCATAGCTGTTAAGCAACACCCACATGAGCTAAGTTCCCACCCGAAAGCTCGTATTAACCTGTCTGAGGTGACCAGGGTACGCTGCCCCCCTGGATTACAGGAGACACTGCAGAGATTTCCGTGTAAAGAGTGGATCTTCTGTCCTAGAAGGGAACGTCACAGGACCACACGAAACGGCACAGGATGAAAAGAAGTCACGCCAAGGTTCGGTCTTTCATTTTATTTCAAAATAAGTCTTTCAATAGATTTATGTCACGGGTTTCCATGCCGAGAAACCACAGTCCATTTCACCCCAAACAACAGAGAGGTCAGAGATCTGAGTGCAAACAGCTCCTTAGCTACTAAGCTATTGACATTCCTTCCTTCCGGTTCTTTAAATAAAACTCTAATATATTTAATCTCATCAATATTTCCTAATTTACAAAACATACAACATAAAAGTATCCACTGAATTGAAATACAGAAATTATGTTTAAAATTATGCTATTTTACCCTAAAAAAAAAAAAGAACTGTCAGTGCCTTTACAGCGAATGAAACAAACGATTTAATTACATTGTTCATCTAACACTCACTCCCGAAACACACCTTATTCCACACATCAGGTGGGGAATGAACAAAGACAGGCTGCTTTAAGGCAAGGCAGGGCTGGGCATCAGACGAGACAAAGCAGCTGTATGCGGGGCGAGAAACAGCTCCGCTTTTCATTAAACACTGCACACTGTTTGGCACGTCTTTGTTTGGGATTCCATTTTAATTAACTATTCTTATCTGTGGGGTTGGTGTTGCCGTGGCATTCGAGAGTGTCTGTTATGCGATGCTGAATCTGGTTTGAGTTTGGGAAGGATATGCTGAGGAACACACACACACACACACACACCCCCACGCACAGACATGATTTACGCCTGTACTCACACATATAATGTCTAGAATTTCTGAATTCTGACTAGGATGCTTTCACAATACCATAAACACACACACACACGTACACACACACACACACACACACACACACACACACACATTTATATTCTTACTTTTATGGGGACATCTTTTTGAATCTCGTTTTATGCTACTTAATAATCCCTGAATGCAAAAGCAGGTGACAAATGATAAACAAAACATTTGGCACTTTTAGATGTTTTCAAAGCAGATGAAGTCACAAACAGAAATGCACCCTCCCCGAGTGCATCTGATTTAGGCCCTGCTGGGGACGTTTTCACAAAATTTGTAAACCGAAAGACAGAAATACCTGCAGATGCACCTGTCTGCCCCCCCCCCCCCCCCCCCCCCCCCCCCCCCCCCCCCCCCCATCGCTTCCAACAGTGCATGAGACAGATTTGCAATGAAGGCACAGTGACTCGCAATAAATAATCCTCAAATCTGTTGCTTAAACACTCTTTTTTTCCAAAATACACGGCTCCTAATTAGCACAATCACCATTTACCATTCCAGAAACAGATGCCGTTTATTCAGCAGGGAGAGGAAGATGGATTTAGCCTGAATACTCTGCAGAAAAACCTACCCTTATCTCTCACAAACTGCTGTTCTATTTCGGTGTAAAAAAAAAAAAGCCAAAAGCGGTTCATGTAAACACGGGACAGACAGAATGGGCTGGAGGTCTTCGAGAAGCGGACTGTCTCCACCCGACTCCATCAGCGTGTCAGCAGACAGAAGAGAAGGCATCTGTCACAGGACTCTGAATGCGGGAAAACCACTAAAATAAAGTCGGGGGGTAATCAAAGTGCAGTTCACGATTTCTCCAGGAGAGGTGTCCTCCTTTCTCTCAAGAAAATGATGATGTAAGATGAGAAAAAATAAATACACTCCCTCCCATAGCTGGTTATTTCCCCCACTAACCCCCCCCCCCCCCCCCCCCCCACCA
>JAODJU010000130.1:23288921-23331598 GCA_026776725.1 Gnathonemus echidnorhynchus | reverse complement strand
AGAGTACATCCACCACCCCCCGTTCACTGTTCTGTGTTTCTGTGTCCTGCCCATAGACTGTGGGTTCGGACCAGTCCTACAGCTTCTAAAAGCCTGGATGTTCGCTTCAAACTGAAAACCACTCTTGCTACATCATGCAAAACTGTTCCTATCCCAGAGGGCAAAACACCCACATTTTACCATGAATACTTGCAAATAATTACTAAATAATTACTCCCACATGGAATTTTGAAATGTTCAGTCGGGATGCCTTTTGAAGATGAGGGATTTTTTCATGCATCGGCCACAGGCAATGACTGTTGGTTCTGGCCCAACCAATTCAGATTTGGACACAGTCATAGGTTCGATTTGATTACTTAAACATAGAGCCCACACAGAAACAGCTGAGGGAGCGTACCATTCTGGGGGGGGGTAGACTGGGCTAGACCATAAATATGGGGGGAGCAATAGAAGTGCCTTATAAAATGTATAAAAGGAAAAAGGCATGCTGAACAAAATACATTTACAAACACAGAATTTACAGCGACTGATATTTACAAAATACACAACAGTCCTTCAAGTTCTGAGTTAAAAAAAATAAACATTATAATATATACAGACAATTTTTTTAACCACAGCTAAACATATCCACACACAATAGCTCTGTGTATATATACAGTTCTGTATATATAAACACATATAAAAACAATATATGCAAATATAGCTTTAGACGTACACATATGTTTATTTATATGGTGTTTATGTATACTATGTACATGCGGCTGGTCGCCATCGTCATGGTGTCACCAGTCAGCGTCCTCCTCAATGTAGTATTCCGGGGCAGTGGTGCCGTCGAAGAGGCCCGGATCCATGGACTTGCGCTGCTTGCCGCGGGCGAACACCCGTGACAGAGAGCCCAGGCTGATCTTCTCCTTCTTCTTCTTACGCCTCTGGTCGTCAAGGTCCTCCATCGACTGCGGCGACGGGACGGCGGAAGCGAGGGAGAGGCAGGGGGGACGCGAGACAGAGGAATGGAGAAAGCGGGTGGAAACAGGCTCATGTCTCAGTCTAACGGGGCCATAGGGCGCCGGTCCACCATGCTGAAAGAGCCTAATTAATCTGACTGCACGTGGGGCCAGATCAGGGCTGTAAGGCACTGGTTTAAAATCAAGAAATATAAAGCTACAACAGTCACAAAACAAACAAAATAATAACAATTGATAATCATTATAGCAATAAAATAAGGTAAAGTTCTAGAAGTCCGTTTTTTTTTTTTCCTTTCTCATGAATTGAATTATTCAAAGTTAACAAAGTACTGGTATAGAGTACTGTACAAAAGTCTTGGGTTGCCAGAGAAAATTATCCTTATATAATATTCATACTGATATAAAACTACGATTTTACGTCTGTCAAAGTGTGTCAGCTTACCATTTCAAAATCTCTCCCCGAGTCAATCCCCAGTATTTCCAGGATACTCATTTATTTACTAAGGTTGACCACCGGCACATCAATACCTCATGAAGTTTATTAACTGATTAAGTTTGTTATTTAAGTGAGCTGGTGGTGAAACGTAACAAATACATGGAATGGTTGAGGTGCCCCTGAGGAACTGAAGCGAGGTTCATCTGTGTTCATCTAGCCATACAACTAGATATTAGTAACTGTCTGGAGAACAGAAGAAAAATTGTTCCTCTTTATTGTAATCATGTTTACTAGTATATATTATAATATTAAATAATGTTTTTCCTGAGCAAATATACACATATTTCCCAGAAAAAAATGATTAACAAAAGTTTTCTCTGACGACCTAAGACTTTAGCCCAGTACTGTATGTTATCGACAGGGTTTTTATTCAGATTAGATAACAGTGTCAGTAACCCAGGCTAAACAAATTCACCTCTAAGTATGTAATAAATAAATAATAAAAACAAAATAATAAAAATAAAATAAATATGGTCTCATTTCTGGCAGTAGCGTATAAAAACTGAAAATGTATGGCTGACAGATTGTAAGCAACATTACAGATGAAAACAGCACAGTCTCCAATGTAACAGGCAGAGTTACATGGCGCAGAATGTCTGCGTCGCTGGAGTTTCTCCTGACTACTTATCTCTGGGTTTGACTGTGCGAAGGGTTTCCCCCGGAGTCTGGAGGCACGGAAAGTGGCCCCGTCTGACACATACAGCCTCACCAGCCCTTCTAGGTAAAATTACCAGGCTGCATGCCTCACATTTTTTTCTCAAAAGTTCCTGCCCCTCCCTGGTTAATGACTTTGTTTAGGAGCTTGAAATGTTTTGCGATGCCTCCGTTTCCTGGACGACCGCAATGGCTTTGCTAACATGGTTCCTGGGGGAAACCCTGAGTCGGCCGGGGTGGGATGGGGGGGGCATGATGTGGGGAGCAGCTGGATGCGGTCTTACGTTGCAGAGGGAGTGAGTCCGGTGCCGGGGCGAGTTGATGTCGCTCGGCGTGGACGAGCGATCGCCCTCGGCGGCCGAGGCGTCAGAGATTACGGAAGCCTGCCGCGAGTGGGCGGGGCTGATCCTGACCGCTGCTGTGAACCGGACACACGAAAGAGACAGACATTCCGTTTGAGGCCACGTGTGGTACGTAAGAGACATGGGGGCAGGAGCTCAAAAGCCAGGCGGGGTAACAGAGCAGGGTGTTTCTGCGAGGTACGGCATGAACACCGGGGGCGGTGCCTGGGGATGGCAGTCAGCGGGATCACTTGTGACTGCATTCCCTCGGCACCGAGTGTATATGCGATGCTGACCCACCCTGCCTGTCCATGGTGTGCACCGGGTGCCCTTGGTACAGCGTGTGCTGGCTCTGCCGGATGGCCGCGGTCAGGGGCAGGTCGGGGTGGAGCACCCACTCCTGGCTCCCGTTCACCACCGAATCCGTAGGTATGGCCACGGACTGCCGCTTGGGCACATCCTTGGTGAGCGTAGCCAGCGACTGCTTGGCCTGGGGGGGAGGGAGGGCTTATGAACACTTATATAGTCAATCAGGCTACGGTAACAGCAGGAAATAAGCAGTAGAGGCGCGGATTGGGAGAGCTGGGTAATCGTACAAAACCCGAAGCCTGTTGGGGGGAGGGGGGGGGGAGGGGTGTTAAGGTTTTTTTTTAATTAAACCACACAGGCAGAGGAACAGAGTGAGCTGCATGGTTGAAAGTTAAGTAGGGAAAAGGAGACTAACTCAATGCAGACAACAATATTATGTGCAACAAATGAGGAAGAAATCTGGATTAGCTAAATGATGAGTGTGAAGTGAGATATGGAAACAGGGCAGGCAGTTTCCTGCTGCATAGCTTCTCACCATGGTCAGCTCAGCCTCCAGCTCCTTGATCCTGTTCTCCTTCAGGTCCAGCTGGGAGCGGAGTGTGCTGGCATGTTCCGTGGCCTCTTTGGCCTGCCTCCGCAGG
This sequence comes from Gnathonemus echidnorhynchus, assembly GCA_026776725.1. Classification (NCBI taxonomy): domain Eukaryota; kingdom Metazoa; phylum Chordata; class Actinopteri; order Osteoglossiformes; family Mormyridae; genus Gnathonemus; species Gnathonemus echidnorhynchus. The sequence goes on along the minus strand of JAODJU010000130.1, from coordinate 23,328,192 downwards.
TCCCACTTCTCCCTCTCCAGAAGGTCCTTCTCCTTGGCCAGATTCTTCACCGCATCCTCGCTCTCCTGTAAGTGCACACAGAGGCTGTCGAGAGACTCTTTCCAGGGGGGAAGAGCAGAGCCACGGCTGACTGTGATCAGTAGGATGTTTGATAAGAGTCAACAGGAGTGAGATGTTAAATGTCAACATCTGGGGCTGCCAACTTCATCTGACAGGGTTCCTTGAGATTTTTTTTTTTTTGGGGGGGGTGTCACTAACTACATAGTCAGCTAATTCAAAACTAATCCGATAGCACCCCTAGCTATGCAACAGGTGTGCTAGTAGCTCACTAGCTAGTGTGCAATTGTTTTCATAATGCATTGCGAATCTGATAGCCAATCCTTTTAAAATTATTCCGTAAGGGATTGCGTGAGTCTTTCCATCCATTTTCTGTAACCAGTTATCCTATTCAGGGTCGCGGGGGATCCGGACCCTATCCCGGACGCTACGGGTGCAAGGTAGTGAACAACCCATAATGGGGCGCCAAGCCATTGCAGAACCTTTCAGATGAGAGATACAAATATTTATATTGTATCATTTATATATATATATATATATATATATATATATATATATAGTCATTTCACGTTCGTGAGCCAAAAATAACTTTTAATATTACAGATATACAGATAGTATACACTTACATTAAGAACATTAAATAACACCAGTACTTATACATCACATGATTTTATATGATCCAAATGATTTTCAGTATTGTTTATATATTAAATATTCCCGCTTAACTCGCATAAGCTTGGCAGACCTCCTTCCAGTTCTTGAATCTCCAGTCCAATGCGGGAAGGTTGGCGACCTCCAACCTCAGGATCTGCTGTGTATGACAGCGAGACCTTTCTGTGGGAGGCCCACCTTTCTGTGGGAGACCCACCTTTCTGTGGGAGACCCACCTTTCTGTGCTGCTCGTAGTTTCGGATGAAGTCCCTCAGCTGCTCCTCGCGGCTGTCCAGTGTGGCATACAGCTGCTGCATCTGGCTGGCCAGGTCTCCTTTCTCCCCCTTTAACCGCTTCCGGTCCGCCTTCATCGCTGCGGATGCAGAGACGGCGTCAGACCCCCTCAGCCAGCAGTGACGTCCAACAGTCCCCTTTGCCAAAGAGTAAAACCCTCGGTATCGTGTTCAGCACAGGCTTGAGATTCCCTCAAACCAATGACAGCGCCAGTGTCCCCCAGCTGGGACTCGCCATGCCTCAGTATGCAGTGCCGTGCAGTGATGGCCATCAGCCTGAGGAACACCCCGCGTTTACCAATTACAGGAAGCACAAGATCACCGTTCAGCATCTCAGATATATACCTGAATATATTTTTTCACTACAGTTAATCCTCAAAAGCAGGATTTCTGAATGTGCTTCAATGTGTTTCCATAACAGCAGAATATCTGACAACAGTGGGTATTTTTACTGGGAAGGGAAAGATTAACCCCTTCATTGGATGCCTGCAGCAAACCTGAATTGACAACCTTGGGGTTGCATGTCTATACCTTAAATCAGCATGGCTTTCTGGTTGCATTGCATCATCCCAGATGAGTATATAGAGTCACTGTCACAATGTACGCAACCGGTTGGTTGAAGCAAAATCTTGGTCTGGATTTTTACTCTCTGGACCTGAACTGCCTTTACTTTGCTATAGTGCTGTGTGTGAAGGGCGTGCCCCTAGACTGCCATGGTGATTGGCTCAGCAGGACTGTACATGCTGGGTGGCATACTGGCATTAATGAAGGCATTAGTACCTTCCTGCTGCCGTCCGTGACCTGGCAGCCAAAGAAGCAAAGAAACACAGTTATGGTGCACTCCGACCTGCAGTAACACCTCCTTTAAACAACCTTGACTGAAACTCAGCTTGACGTTACAGCCTCGTTAGGAGTCGCAACACATCAGCGCGGCTCTGCGGGCAAACTGACAGCGGCTGGGGCTGCGAAAAACGTAATTGAAATGCGACAAGAATAGCTAACTGTACAGGAATTAAACACAAACGTCCACCTGGAGTACAAGAGCACAGACCAGCTGCAAACTGGGCTTATGCTTTGGAGCTGGAGCGTGTGGATCTGAATGGATCCTCTTTGGTTTTAAGCATTTATAATTGGCAGGAGGCAGTGCTGCCACAGTGCAGCTGCTGCTTCTGCTGTTTGCATACAGTCACAGGGCAAATATGTACGTCGATATGCAGCATAACCACCAGGGGGCACTGTCCGCCACATTTAAACCCCTTGGTCTCGTTTCTTCGAACAACCTCACAAAAACAAATTTGCTGTTCTGATTATAAGAATGTAACTGAAGACCTTATAATTACAGGACAGACATTAACCTCCTGTAGCACACTGGCTCAACTAGGCGAAAAATATTTAGAGATGTTATGAAAGGCTTCCCAACTGAGTACCTAATATTTCTATGAAGCATTCATTTCCGCCTTGTGATACCGCACTCAAGAGTGGCAAAAGACAGCGGCTCACCATCAGTGCTTGAAGGTCACCAGGAGGTGAAGCAGTAGCTTTGTGACCCCCTGAATCCAATAAAGAGGAACACCACGGAAACACTATTGATGACCAGACAGCCAAAAATGAGCCCGTCTCCTGAAGCACGCAGGTGTGATTATACGTATTAAAAGGCTGGCTGCTGAAAGCCGGGTGGCAGAGATCTTCCGAAAAACCAGGATGAAGGGTTTAATCAAACAAAAGGACTTTAATACTGAAAATGGAGTTGAGGACAAGACCCCTTTAAAAAATAGAGAATAAATTACTGGAGCAAAAAAAAAAAAAAAGAACGCTCGAAGTCTTCAGAAGCACAGCAAAACCCAAGGCAGTATTGCCAAAACCACTGGGAAAGTACACGCCCCCGTCAGGAGTGTCCTAACATCCCTCCAGATCCACCCTGCTGACCCACCTTGGAGATGCTGGCTTCCAGGCTTTTAAGGGGTAAAATGAGGAGCAGAAGCGTTGACTGGCTAGGGGTCAGTGGTCTGCCTGATAAACCTTCTGCTGATACTCTCCTAACCACTCACATAACATAGAAACAAAATCAGTAAATTTGTGATTAAGTCAATAACTTAAGTATTTTTGTCTATTTTTTTTTTCGTTTGTGAAGCAAAGCCACCCTGGTTTTGATCGCTAGTTGTTCCTGGATTGCAGACGTTTCTCTTTTAACGGCCCAGTTCCGTCATTCCTGCCACACCAGTCCTAATTCCCAAACAACGCCATTGAGCCTCGCACCTGTTTCACCTCAGCAGGGAGGTGGAGTGCCCCCCCCCCCCCACCGAATCCGTCCATTCACGTTCGTACTTGTTTTGTTTGTGCGCTTGACAGGGTGCCTATAAAATGCTACCTTCACAGCAGCCTGCAGACAGATAAATGGATATGGCCTCCCCCTTTGGTCAATAATTATCTTATGCCATAATGGGACGGCGGCTTGTAAACGTTTCCAAGGAATGCGGGCAGTTGGGCCGCATGCCGCACACGTTCCCTGAAGCTGCTCTTCGGAAAGGAGGGTGAGGTTGCAAGCATCAGCCCAAGCACCTGCTCGATTAGACACATGCTAACATACCCCTGGATGTGAGCCCAAGCCAAACAAACCTCAGCTGGGCTCAATGAGGATACAAGAAGAGCTAAAGGCCACTGCGGGCTTCCGAGCACTGATACTCTGAAGAGAACAGCCAGCCTGACCAGCCTTAACCGCGTGAAGGGCTCTTTCCCTGAGGTAATTTGGCTGTGAGTGGGAGATGGCCACCATCTTCTAGGCTAACAGAAAAAAACTGAGGAAAAAGGCTCGGAAATCTGGACTTTGCTTCCAAACAGACTGACACGAAAAGGCGGGCAGACCTCAGAGCATTCCGTAACTAGCTATCTAACAAGAGCATTCCATAACTAGCAATCTCCCTACTCTTTACCTACAATAAGCCGCCATTTTCAGGAAAACCTCATGGCTTCCTAAGACCCTAGAAAGAAAATATGGTATGTCACTTTAGCTCATCCAACAAAAAAAACAAACAAATGGAATATGGAATATCAAATTAAAACCAACTGATAATGAGTCTACCCAATTAAAAGCCAACAGAAAGTCACATTTATTCCAGGTGAGAAAGCCAAATCACAGACATTCAGAACTGGACAGACGTGGTTCCTGATTGTAAGGGTACAGGTGGTTTTCAGCCGCATGGATGGAGGAAGACACTTAAACCCAGACACACTGACTTGTAAGTTAGAGTAAGACAGTGTTGGTGTTAAACGCTTCACACCTTCTTCTAGTGGTGCCTCATGCAGAGATACCCGACTTACTCGAGTTTGTGACTGTGCTAACAGGACATAAGACAGAACGGGGATGGTGTCAAGCTGTTTACATTCTGTGAAAATGCAGTGGAGCGCCTGAGAGAGATGATCCTGTTAGACAGTTATTTTAATAATGCTTATCTTGGTTTTCATTACCCCTAAGTCTGCAGATGCCTGTTAGGCTACTGTGCAACCTGATTTATAAAACATAAACACACACACACAGACACAGACATACACACACACACACAAACAAACATAGACACACACACACACACACACACACGCACACACAGACATAGACACACACACACACACACAAATAATTCAATAACACCCCAGACCAATCCTAAACAGAACTACTGTGGGAATGGTACGAGGAAGGAACATCTGTGTTTCACTGACTTTTAAAGGCGACTATCATTCAGAAATGGAGGAAAACACTAAATGTAGCCTTATGTCGTGTTTTTGAATTCCTCAAACTAAAATGTGACGTGACAAGCAGCAGATGACTCTATATTATGTAACACAGTTGATTAGATACATGTGGCAAAAACATTTTTGCGCAACATCGAGTAACGTCAGTATCATACGTGAAACTGGACATTCCCATCCGATGTGTGCGACCTGCAAAGAAATTATGTAACTGGTGGGGGAGAGGCTGTGGAACAGGAGCAGCAGAGTCTATGAAGGGGTGGCAGGGCACAGCTGAATGGGGCGGAGTCTTTCATTAAGGGGCTAGGTGAGAGTGGATGGGGAGGAGTCTCACATACAGTGGAGAAGAAAGAAAAAAGGGGGAGGGGTTTCAAAGGGGAAGAGAACAAGAGAAAAGGGAGGAGTCTCATATAAAGGGGAGGAGAGAGAAGGGGGAGGGGTCTCACATAAAGGGGAGGAGAAAGAGAGAAGGGGGAGGGGTCTCACATAACAGGGAGGAGAAAGAGAGAAGGGGGAGGGGTCTCACATAACAGGGAGGAGAAAGAGAGAAGGGGGATGCCTGGCTGGGGGTCCTACCCTGCAGCGCTTCCTTGGCCCGGTCCAGCTCCTGCTCCTTCTGCTCCAGCTGTACCCGGAGCTCGGTGGTGGACAGCATCTCAGAAGGGGAGTCCTGCAGCTCCTTGCTCAGCATGTCCTTCATCTGCTTCAGCAGATGCACCTCCTCCTTGAGCTGGGCCACCTCATCCTGCAGCAACGCTGTGGGCGGACACACGGTTAGAGCCAAGCACAGTGCCTCCTTCTGGCTGCGGCACAGGTAGACAGATCTCCCTAAGCACCCCCTACTGAAAACACAGGCATGCAGACCCTGCGTATGCACCCCTGTGCACGGAGCCATGACCTGGAAAAGGCTCCCTATCGTGGCACTAATAAGGGTGAATGAATGTAACTGGAGGATGCCATGATGGAGAGACGGTACTTCACAAGGAAAACAGAAGCTCTTGGACAGATAACAGAACAGGATTTAACAACAAACCTATCAACGCCATTGGGATCTCCCCAACCAGCGTCACGCTAAATACCAACAGAAGCCGCCAGCAAGCCAAAATCCCTTCCGTAAGCCTCAAATCATTCAAAAGAAGATATAAAGGACTTGTCTGGCCTTCTGTTCTTGACACCTTCCAAGTTAAAAAGCATTTATGTTTCCGTGAAAAATGCAAGAAATGTCAGATAAACTTGTCTAGGAGGAAGCAACAAAATTTATTTCATGCAATAAAGATGGAAATGAGCCATAAAGGGAGACAATCCAGGAAGTTATTTGTAAACAATGAGGCTGATTTGAGAAAACCTAAGAAAGGGGCGAGGGAGCAAAAGAATGAACAGCAGGCTGAGAGAATGGATTATCATACTGCTAATGATTCTGTATTCTGGAATATCTCAAAGGAGAGGCACCATGGAACACAGTAACAGCAGTGAAGCCATCATGCTAACAGTCAATCAGGAAGGCATGTTCACACTCTGCAGAGGGTTGAGAGGGATGGTGTACTTGAGAGGTGCATTTAACCCATGTCTGTCATGAGTGACTGGCTCAAGACTGAAGTCTCACTTCCTGTCGCCTTTTCATCAATCTACTCCCTCACCTCGCTCTTCATTCCATACCTTCGATCATCTCTGGGAACACTAGTATGGGCATCACTGCTAACATGTTGGAAAGGAGCTGCATGAAAAACCCACACCCACACCGACCCTCCATGGAACAGGTTCCCCACCCCTGTTCTATATCTACTTGTCGGATGTAGGGTCGCAGGCGTCCAGAGCCTACCCTGAAGGTTATGGGTATAAGGCAGGGAATAGCCCAGGACAGGGTGCCAATCCAACATAAACCAAATTGTTGATATGCAGATCTGGATTTGTAATAAGATCCTCTTATTAAAAATTCCACGCCACCATTAATTATATGCCATTGTTGAAGTCATTGATTTTTGAAGACCAAAGACAAGATGTGAAGTAATAGTCTGGTACTTCCTGGAGTTAAGGGTCAAAGAGGAATACCAGCATGTTAGACAACGTGGCACGTAGGGTCAGACCACTGTACCCAGAATATGCTTTGATTCCGGACCATGCGTGAGAGTAAAGTTTCACCAGAGCAGCCTGAGATGCACTTCTTGTTAGATTACAGTAGGTTTTGACAAGCGAAACCCATCCTTTACGGTCATGTCAGGAGGAAGATGACATGAATCCGGGACTAATGGCTGCAGGCAACTTTGCAGATTACTGTAGCATGATACTGATGAACAAGTGACTGCAGAAGGACAGGAGACGTGAAGGACGTCCCAGCCCTGGGTGTTTTATCATGGTCTTATAAAAGGCTGCCAACCATCTAAGATGAAGAAAATGGATCCAGTTGAATTTTCAGAGGTTTGAAAATGAATGGAAAAAAGCTTTTAAAAAATTAGCGAGTCCTTGAGAATGGCTGTTGGTTTTCGTGTGAGGCATGTTTTTATAAGTTATAAGCTTAAGATTGGGCTCACAGATGCAACAAAGACTATATAGCTTTCTCCAGAAAATTAATGATGTTTTCATTCTTAGGAAACAAGCCATTTTTAACAAACAAAATGATTCAATTGAGATTCATTTCTCTCTTATCCATATTCCTATTCCCTGTTAAAATTGTTTTCTTGTGATTGCTTGCTTTGATTTTCCATATATTTTAGATATCCAGTATATTCTAGATGGACCCAAATGACCAGGTGAGAATAACCCACTATTCTAGATACAATATACCTGAATAGCCAGATGAGAATGATCCAATATTCTAGATACAACTGGCTCAAATGGCCAGGTGACAATGACCAAATATTCTAGATTCATTGGACCCAAAAGGCCAAGTAAGAGTAACCCAACTATTCTAGATATGATTGACCTAAACAACCAGGAGAGAGTGACCAAATATTCTAGACACTGTGGACCCAAATGGCCAGGTGAGAGTGACCCGATGATCTACGTATCTAGCTAAGCTGGTTGGTCCTGCTGACCCCCCGCCCCCCCCGGCGATGTGCTCATCCAATCAGCTTGGCACTCTGTATCAGACAGCGTCTCTGTAAATCGCTGCCAGTCCTTTGAGCATCAAAGGATCGCGTTACCTTTGTTTTCACGGCTCTAAATGACGAGCCCCACCGAGTGTCATCCTGAAAGATTCCAGCAGGTTTAGCGGCCCGAGTCAGGAAGGGCGTGAGAGAAACCCGAGTGAGTCCCTTCATTCCGCTGTTTCATTCCAATTAACAGACAGGCATGCCAGTGACGCCGCTGAAGGCGATGCCCCAGGCGCCCCCATGTGGCGAGCGCCAGCCCCGTCGCCCCTCATCTCCGCCCTGCCTCAGTCTCGAACTGCCTCGCCTCTCATCTCCGTCCTGACTCGGTCTCGAACTGCCTCGCTCCTCAACTCCCCGGTTGCACATCGCAAGACAATTCTGGGTTTTTAAATGCGATACATGATGCGTGGCTCCTCGGGGGCGTACAGAGTGTGCTCTCAATGGGTGTGTCGACATATCCCACAAATGACACTGCACCCTGTAATCTAATGTGTTGTCTTTCCTGTTTTCTGTGAAAAAAATTAGCGTTCAGCCAGCAGTTGGCCTGCGTGGCCTCATACCGATCAATTCATTCCTGCTTATTTTTAGCTTGCTTTCCCAACATAGTTGCCCCAAAGCATAAACTGACTCATATTCTGCCTGAAGAACTCTGCGACGCATTACAGGTGTGTAAAATGAAACTAGAGCGAGCCGACATGTTGGAATAAAGTGATTTACAATTTTATCATTCAGAAGCTTAGTAATTTACAGCCAGTACTGATATGGAGGCCTTGAGTCAGAACATCTGTTTAGCACTGTCTACGGCTTTAAATCTGTCAGCAGACAATGACAGAAAACAGCCGCGATGTCTTTATAGTGAATATTTTCTATTGTAAGTCCACACAATGCGCTTGAAATGTCACCCAGCAAGAAAGCAAATGTGACATAATAAAAATATGCAAATATATATCATCATGGATTATATATTAGCTATAAAATGATTGTATTAAGAAAAAACGTGCAGCCATAGTCAGTCTGGCACCTAAAAAACGGCCAGTGAACTTTGACCCCTGGCTGAAGTGTCACAACCGAGCACTGAGTAATTATGTCACACTGCTTCTCCACTCAAGTTCAGCGGCTCTGTTCTGCCGGTTTAAGTGACTGAAACGCTTCAGCCGCCAAACGTCCATTTGTCTGGGATAATAAGGTGGATCATTTGAGAGGTTTATAGTTAACGATCAAGGGGAACAAATATTATAATTCTGTGTATCCATTATGTTGCTGCCCTTTCCGTTCACAGGTACCCTCTATTACTCACACGCCACGCAGATAATGGAAGGCACATTTCCAGCCTGGAAAATGGCTGTTTAACAGGCCTATTTACATAAAGGCGATCACTCCACAGAAAGAGGGTTTGATAAAGGGAGGGGGGGGGCATGACTGCCTGCTATCTCAGCTTCTCACATTACTTAGAGAGCAGATTTGGGGGGACAGTTGCTTGACGGTGGAAGCTCCCGGGGGTGAGACCCAACACCAAGTCTGCCTTTGTGAAAATTACAGTTGGGGGGGGGGGGGGCACTGTGGAAGCAATGAGAGCAGATAGAATTAAAGGCTCCTTTACACAACTGGGATAAACAGGAACTCGAAATTTGAGAGTTTTCTCAGTCCAAAACCCAGTTCATGTTCACTAAGTAGCCCTTTGCCCACAGGTCTCCCCTGATATTGCTTAGTGATCATTACGGAGTCATTCAGAGAAAAACAACCGTAATGGTTCCTGTTTCTATGGTAACATGACAACGTGCCTCGTACAAAGCGTGCCAGAGTGTCGAGCGATGTCCCCAAATAGCATTATGGATGGGCAGCCTCCACTTCTCATCAGGAGCCGCTAACGACACTTAATTAGCTGATAAGTACATGCCGATGGAGGCAGCTGCACACGTGATTGCTGGACTGTGCCGACTCGCCTGTGTTGTGATGGCACCACGATCACGGACAGGTACAAATTCCGCACAAACCCCCTGACCGGGCTTTCCTCACAGCATTCTCCGCGGTGAGTGTACACTGCGAAACATCACGCCGTAGGTCACCGAGCCAGGCATGAAACGGCACGGCCCGCTCGCTCTGACGTCACGGCACGGAAGCCCAGATCTGAAACGTGTGCCTAAACATACAGGCTAAACAAACACGGGCAAACGCACGCACTCCTGCCATCCTCATGGTGACTCACGGTGGGGAAGGAGAACGTGGCCGATTCCCGCCTCGCTGGGCCCCGCCGATGACGGATCTGCATCGGGAGAGCAGGGCGTGTCCGTAAAACGCAGCAGATGTGCAAACAGTGGAGTAAAAGTGGATTGGCGTCACAGGCCTGGCACGGGGGACATTAGCTCGTACGCCTTCCGTGGAGGACCCTGCTGACTCAGCTCCTTCACAGCCCTGTGAGCAGAAACCCTCCCCCACTTCCGCCACGTCGGCGTCCTCTCCTGAGGTGGTCGGGCACCGTCAAATCTGTCTGTGTGGCGTCAGAGAAATTCGGACACTAAACATATCATCTCCAATGAAAGGCAGGGCACTGAATAAACACTGTTAACGGTGTCATTAAGAAAGGGGCATCCTGTGCACGTCAGGGGAAACAACTCAATTTCGCCACTCTGGTCATTGTCTCCTGGCGATAATGTATATAAAAAGCTGTAAACTGCCTTCTTCTCTCCATCTTCATCATGTGACTAATTTCAGTTCGGTTAAATGCATCTCAGGGGAACAAATCTGTCCTGGGATTGTCTGCATTGATTTCTCAGGCTCTACCGTGTTTTAATCACACACTGCAGCTCCTCTAAGAGTTGGAAAAGCTCGTCGATGGATGGAGGAAAACTGACTAGCCATGAAAACATCTCCCATCTCTGTTCTGTCAGCACACCTCTTATTCACTGCAGCTTGATCTCTCTACACCACCATCAAGACCTGAATTAAAGTTTCTGCCTTTAGTACCATGAGGAATGCAGTCATGTGACATCCCTCCACCAATCACAGGTGGCCAAGACAACAACCTCTTTCTATCTACTCAGACAGGTAAGCGCGCTTTTGTTTATTCCATTATTCCGCCTGGATTCAGGGAAGACATTGTGCCCCTGCCTGGCTTTTGTGCACTCCATTCACCAAATCGCAGGGGTAAGACGAGCAAGGGACAAAGCCGTCACTTTCTTTGAACTTTCCACAGAGTCTCCAGCTGAAATAAGAGGAAGTAAGTCAAAGGCTTTGTTTCAGGTGAACTTCATTCAGAGGCCTCCCATGGTGAAATCGCTAGCTGAGTGCCTGGATGAATACACTACCAATCCTGTCTAAACACACAGTGTCCGGCCCAGACTACAAGGCACCTACTGTGTGAGGGACAGCAGGCTCAGTGGCGTCCGAACCAAGCCTTATCCCACACGTTTACAGGAAGAGCCATAATAGGTGAGGCCCAGCTCCCTTGTGATGTCATTACCAGTGGTTACAGGCGTCCTCCCTGCCCAGATTAGGGCAACAGATTGGCTGTAGTGGCTCGCCATCTCAACCGCCCCCTCCCACGCACCACTGAGACGAAATCCATCAGAGGGGTCCCTGAACTGGCATCCAGTCATGGTGATGAACAGCTACTCGCCGGGGATGGCAGCTTGGAGGATTATGGAGTCAATTCAGATGAAAAGAACAATCTGTTCAGTGTGCCAGTGGGGGACGGTGGGCCGTCAGGGGCACAGGGAGACGGGGGGGGGGGGTCACGATTAGGGAGATCACGGGATTGACATGGGATGGTGATGGAGGCGGCGAGAAGAAACTGAAGGAGGGGCCCATCAATAATTGCCGATGGCGGCTCAAGACCCAGGGCCTCCGTAACTGTGACGTCCAGGCACCGATCATCACTGCGGACCAACGGCAGATCGATGTCAGGACTGTTAATCTGCCGTTGCACCTCCTGTATGTCTGAGCAAAAATTACTGGTGCTCGAACAGAATGACAGTTACCATAACCACCTGATATACTGTAGCACTATTGGTGGAAGCTGCTTGGTTTGACAGATTTTAATAAAAGTGATCTGGTAATGAGCTCTTAGCCAGTGCCGGAATAACTTCACCCAGGTTCCACAAAAGGCACAGGGGATCCATCATAAATATTTTGAAATGTTCACTAAAATCAACCAATTAAAAAGCAATTAAAAGTAATAAAGGCGTCCCTTTGAAATGTTGTGTTACTTTTTGGAACGAAAGGCTTTCTGCCTTCGGAGTAGCTTCTCTGACCTTTGACCCCAAAGTAGGCTCTATACATTTAATGAGGATAAAAAGGTGTGGAGAAGAATGTGACCTGTAAGAGATCCTCACCCATTCTCACTGCATGTGTAACAGGTAACAGCAGCTCTTGTAAGAATGCACGGCAAGGCCTAAGGTCATAGCAATCAACGCCAATGTGCCATTTTACCAGCCCGCCTCCATCGTGCCGTGAATGCCTGTGAACGGGTTCTGCTGCGTTCGTAGTTTGCTGGTACGTATTACACAATTAATTTAATGAAAATCATAGCTCTGTAAACATACTAGAAGATCACAACGCCACAGTTTATCTTGATTTCTATGTTTATCTGTAAAAGATAAATATTTGAATTCATTTTCAGATTTGATTCTATCTTCTCTCTCGTTAAGGGTTTACAAGACATGGTAGACCAGGTAAAAAGAATGATTCCGTGCCATGATGTCTTTCATGAGGATGAAGGCAGATCTGTTCAAAAACAGTCATATCTAGGTTGTGACATGTGTTTTTAATTGGGTCCAAGGTACTTGCAGATTCCAGACTTTCCAAACATTATTCAAACATAAGTGGACAGAGTTGGGTAATTCAGGTCCAGAGAGTAAAAGTCCAGACCGGGATTTTGTTTCAACCAGTTGAGTACTCAGTAACTGACTATGCTCAACTGGTTGCTCAACAAAATCCCGGTCTGGACTTTTACTCTCTGGACTTGAATTACCCAACTCTGTCAGTGGATAACGAAACAAAGCTAATAAAGACCACAGTGAACAAAGCAGATGAATGCATCTTGAAAAACCCGATATTAGCTTTCAAGCACTTTTTCAATATTAATTTACAATGCAATGTGTCCCTATACACAGATGTCCGTCTGCGTTTCCATTTAATGTAAATTATGTGTCTATATACACAAAGCTTGGCTACGTTGATGTGTAACTTCTTCTATATCTTGCTCAAGGCCAGGTGTTTACTGATGCGGTAAGTTAACAAACCAAGAAACTGCAGAATGAGTGGATCTGTCCCAAAGCAAACCATGTGCATGCATACAGTAAAGAGCTAACAAACCCCTGGTAAACAGAGAAGCCAGCAAACCCCTTTGATAAATCGGACGAGGGGAAGCGTCCAGCAGCCAGGAGCAAAACCAAGGCAGGTAAAGTTGTAACCCATCAAGACATCAAACATTCACAGGTGATGTAGTAATGGCTGTATCTACAGGGAAGTCACAGAAGACGTCTGCCTGCATCAGAAAACGGATGGTTCAACTCTATCCCTGTCAGCCATCTTCAAGCATTACTTATTTATAATATAGATTTAATACAAATATGGATGTTTACGAAGACTGTTTTCCTTCCTTGATGTAGTACCCTAAACTGTGATCAGAACAAATCGCTTAAGATGGCCCATCATGTTACACAAAAACAATTATCCGCGGCAGAGTGAAGTAATTCTTCAGCTCAATTACCCGATGGCCAGCTCAGCTGTGGTCTGACAACTGGGTCAGTGGTTGAAGGCCGATAAGACTGCAGGGAGTCATGAGCATCCTCCACAGCTCTGCTGGACACCACAGCCCCATCCATGCACTCGCCAGGGTGGAAATGGTGTACAGTATGTGACACACAGGTGACAGACACCTTACAGGAAACATATCAAAGCTGCTGAAGCCCCAGAAGTGGCACGGAACCTTTTTCTCGGGCATGAGGCTTTGCTGGGTGTACAGCTCTATGCAGGTGACCTAGAAGGACGGGAGTGTGTGGGAAGCCACTGGAGTTCAACAGCAACGGCAAAGGAGGAGATGAGCCAGAACACTACAGGGACAAACTGGAAAAGCAACTGACACTTTTACATTCTCTTTAACCTCTGCAGTCTGGTGGTTAAAGAGAGAGCACAGCTGAAAATGGACACACAGTATGTAATACCATACACTGCCAACTACAGACATGGCACATAATACCAAACACTATGAACTACATACACAATTTGTAATACCAAACACTGTCAGCTACAAGCACAGTATGTAATACTAAACACTACAAACTACAGACGCAGTATGTAATACCAAACACTGTGAAATACAGGCACTGAACATAACGCCAAAACCTACAGAAGCGGCACGTAATACCAAACACTGCCACCTACAGAAAAGGTATGTAATACCAAACACTATGAACTACAGACAGCATGTAATACCAAACACTACAAACTACTGACAGCATGTAATACCACACACTACAAACTACAGACAGCATGTAATACCACACACTACGAACTACAGACAGCATGTAATACCACACACTGCAAACTACAGACAGCATGTAATACCACACACTGCAAACTACTGACAGCATGTAATACCACACACTACGAACTACAGACAGCATGTAATATCACACACTGCAAACTACAGACAGCATGTAATATCACACACTGCAAACTACTGACAGCATGTAATTCCACACACTGCAAACTACTGACAATAGGTAATAGCAAACGCAGTGAACTAGAGACACATAGCACACTGTACCAAACACAGTGAAGCACAGACACACATCACACATTACGTAATTCCAAACACAATAAACAAGGAAAAGCTGCAGCCATAAATCAGCGTCACTCCCTTTCTGTCACACGTGCAGGCATGCTTCCACCGGACAGGAAAATGTATTTTTAACGCACAAGAAACACGCACTGTTACGCCTGACACCTGCTGCCAAAGGGAGCTGGCGGTTGAAATACAGCGAGTAAATATTGTAGCGCCATTTGGATGCCAATAAGAAACGTTACCCTCAAGCTCTCCAAAATGACAAAATGAGAATCTACTGAAGGAATCTCAATAACAGGCTTGCAGTATATCACCCCCCCCCCCCCAACCAAAATCTGTTGGTATCCATTTGTTAAGTACTGTGTGTATAATAACACGTCCGCCATGCCATCCTCTCTAGGGCTGTGAACTCCTGAGCGCTGAGTCATCATCCTGTCCGCCCTCTGAAGTGGATCTCCCTCCATATCACCCTGTCGCACCGAGGCATGAGGGTGGAAATGTAGACTCCCTTCATCCCAAAAATAATCACTCCGAATATACAGATCAGTGACGTGTGCCGACGGCCAGGGCAGCTCAGAGACAGACTGAGATGTTTGCCATGGTATGAATCCAGATATTGCCTGGCGTTGTGGGATTCTCCCCTGTGGTCTCTGCTGCCGTTTCCGTCGTCAAGGCACAGCAAGTCTCTGATAATGTTCAAAGTAATTTGAACATAAAACTACAAACTTTTGAGGAGATTGTTCTGATGTATAATAGCGGGATACAATTTAACGATAAAACGCAGCTTATCCAGACAAGAAATTACACCAAGACTCACCCAGATCGATACTGTGCGTTTTTAGCACGGCCCAAGCTTAACGACTAAAATATTTAATAGGCAAAATAGGATTTCATTTCTGAAAGCAAACCTGGCTTACATTTTAAAACGATCCACGTGACCCCCGAGGTCCAGCAGCCTGACTGCTCACAGAGCTGGAAGAAAATCCCCCAGGCGGAGACCTCTCTGGTTGTTTTGCCTGGTGATTCAATTTTATTTATGTATTTTTTATTTTTTGCTTGTGTTGCAGAGGCAGTCAGAAATGTCAGCCCAGGAATAACGACGATGTGACCACTCATTCTCAGGTTAATAGCGGTACGCAAAGTGAAACCATAATCACCCTAGCCTGCGGGTCCCAGGGACCCCTTCTGGTGCAGCGTCTCTCTCTGGGCTGGCCTCCTAGAGGACCCTCGCAAATGCAAACATATTTATTACCCAAGAAAAGCACAGCGAGAAGCACAAACCTACAGCATGGTCACTAAGGAACAGAACGGGCTGTTGAGGCGGATCAGCCCTCCAGAAGTTGGACTAACAGCTCTCAACAGGTAACATGCCGGGCAAGAACCAAAGCTGTGGGCAACATGACTGAATCACGCGCTTCTTGAAACCATCAGTGAGATGAACCAATCAGCTGTAGGCTTTGATTGACTGGCAGCTCAGTGGGCCAGTAAAGCTATTTATTCGTTTATAATTACAGTAAGGTATACTACTACTTAAACATATGCACACTGTACAGTAAGGTACACTACTACTGAAAAATATGCACACTGTACAGTAAAGTATACTACTACTTAAACATATGCACACTGTACAGTAAGGTACACTACTACTTAAACATGCACACCATATACCTTCTACACCTTCAATTTATGCACAGTCCTCAGAGTGTACATTTCACTGCATATCGTATGTGACAAATAAAGGAATCTTGAATCTTCACTGTTTTATGTCACTTTTACTGCCGCCTGTCTCTCACCTCGGCGATAAGCAGCTAGTCACCGCATCTCCTCTACATTCTCTATAACCAGCTACACTTGTTCATTCTTTCACGGCCCTGAAACACGAGAGCAGCAGCAATTCTGCCTTGGAGGCTGAAACAGCCGGTCCCAGGAGCCTGTCAGGGACACACTTTGTACCCGTGTGTGTCTGTGTTTTTCAGCCTCTACTCTGAATTCCTGTATTAACGGGACTGAAGCTAACAGGTGGCCCCAAACACACTCAGAGACGTACTGACATGCCCCCCCTTGGTATCTCTGACATGAGTAAATAGCCACAGATATTAAAAGTCATCCCCATACTCACTGGAGCGGCCCTCCTCTCCATCCGACTTCATGGTTCGCTCAGCGGGAATCTGTCTATGGCGGCTTCACACACGATAGGCACATGCACAGGCGTGACTCTGCCACTGGCTGCCTCCCTTCACCGAGCTCCTCCCAGGCCAGCCACAAGGAAGCATCGCCACCACACGCACACCTGAGCCAGCCTCTCTCGCTCGCTCGCTCGCTCTCTCCCGCCTGCCGTACCTGTTTGTGACACTCCTCCAAGACTCTCTGGAATTCTTCCATCCCACCCCACCCACATTGCCAACAACCTTTCTCAGGGGGTGTGGCCAACTGTAGTCGCCAATTGCAAAGAGACACATATTTGCCCCCAAGGAAACATGAATGCACAAAAACACTCAGGCAGATCCATGAACAGCGCACACAGGGCCAATCAGACTCTGCAGAGTCCCATACAGCATTCATAGGGCCAATCAGACTCTGCAGAGTCACATACAGCAAACAGCTTTTCCTCACCTCCTCACTGTTCACCTGTTTACATCCATCAACGGCCAATATTCCAAGGTGTCTAAATTGCTCTAAATGACAGTAAATGTAGCCGTTTGTCCCCCGCACCCGCAGCCCGCCTGCGTCTCCATAACCTGCGGCTCCTCTGCTGGTTCTCCTTGCCTTGTGGAGCATGGCTGGGTTTAGCAGGGCAGGCGATGGCTGCTGTCAATCTGCCCTCTCATTGGTGCATTCGGACCGGTCGCCCCTCCCCCCCCATCACATAAAGCAGGCTCCACAGCTCCTGTCTGCTTTCAGTGTTGATCAGCTGGACCTCCCTCCCGCATGGTGGGGCACAGACGGAACCCCGACACACCCACAACTCGCAATGGATGCGCTCCCAGGGACGACTCGGTGCTGTGAGGGATCGATGTCAGATAGGGCACTCACTTAAACACCACTGCCCAGGCTACGGGTGCCTGTGGCAGAAGACGGCCGATTGCCTCTCCTCTGTCCCAATTCCCTTCATCTTTAAGTTTGTTTGTACCTATATTCTTTTTACATATTTTAATATTGGATCGCTCCTGTTCATATGTCCCTATATCACCCCCAAATTGGTTTAATTTCTACAAGCCTCATCAGTGGTATTTTTCACTTCACTATGTCATGCAGCTTCAAATCTTTTGGCCCCGTCTCAACAGCCCCCCCTGCGGGCAGCTATGGTGGGCACACTCTCTGACAGAATGATGTACAGAAAGGGCTCTTTAATCTCAAGGCTAACAGGTTTATCGTGTAAGCCTTATCGAGCTGCCAAAGTGCAGCCACATCAGAACCATGTGGGAGTCTGGCTCAGTCCACAGCCAGCCACCAACTCCCTGGAGAGTCTGTGACTCTCTGTGACTTTGGCTCTATGCATCCTTTTGGCTGGATGAGTCACAGACATGGTCTGAGACCAGCATAGAGGCACTTCTCCTCTCCACTCTGTCCCCTCTCTCTTCTCATTATCCCCCCTTTTCACACTCATACCTCTCTTTCTCCCTTCCTTTGCCCTCTTTCCTCTCTACTTTCTCTCTCTCCTGCTTACCTCACACTTGTGTTTCCTTTCTCTCTTCCACTCTATAGTACAAACTGATCTGATAATCTGCATAACAGCCCTGGTACTCTGTAAATGGCTTGAATCCAGTATAGTATAGTGCAGTGTAGTATAGTATAGTGTAATGCATAGTAGTATAGCATGGCAAAGTATAGTGTAATGTAGTGTAGCACAGTGTAGTATGTTATATTGTAGTGTAATATGTAGTAATTTAACATGGTATAGTATAGTACAGTACAGTATAGTACAGTATGGTGTAGTGTAGTGTAGATGTAATATAGTGTAGTTTGTGTAGTTTGAACTACTACAGGCTCAAACACAACACAAACCTTTATGATCTCATTTGATTTCCATCATCCATACCTCTATCCACGGAGGTGTCTGGGTTACTGAAATCCATCAGACTTGATTGGTCGTTCTGGAAACATAATTCCGTCACTGTCTTCTGCCTAAAATTCCCAGACAAACCTTTAAAAAAAAAACAAAAAACACAGTATTACTATAATGCACAGAAAAATGGACACCGCAATAAATACATGTTTACACCCATCCTTTCTCAGTACCTGAAGAAACTACTGACAGAAAAATATGGAGGGGAGCAAACAGAAATAGCCTTAAAGAAAATATGAAACTATGTACATCTATTAAAATATTTAAAATATACTTTAAAAGGGATAGTTTGTAATTATATAAAGCTGCAGAGCAATGCATTAAATGAAACTAAAATATGAGGTGAAAATGGAAGGATTACATGGATTTTATTTTGCATCGCAGATTTGTTTTTATTCTTTGTTTATCATCTTCAGGGTAAGTATGTCTATCAGTTGTGTTTCATAATATTGATTTGATGACAGAATTGTGAAAGGGTACGTACACAGGAGTGCTTCAACCTGCACCCAGTGGTTCTTACATTTTTCATTATGTATTTCTTTATGTTTTTTTATTATGTACTCACATTATTTTATTGTATATATTGTTACATATATTCCTTTGTGGTTTTGTTTGATGGATATTGTGACTGCTGAATGAACAATAAATAAACAATCAATCAAACATACAGTTAACTATACAGAAAAACATCAGATTTCTGTCTGTAATACCCTTGGGGTGGCTAAATTCCAAGCAGACTAGTGAAATTTGGAAGTATTACAATGACTTATTTATAACAAAACATAACCTAACCTAACATAACATAACATAACATAACATAACATAACATAACATAACATAACCCTTCAAATTGAATTAGTGGTACAGTTGTAGCAGTACAGATGATTCCTGGCTGCCAGAGATGAGGAGTAACAGGGCCTGGGCTCTTTAAAACAGTCCCCAGCATTTTGAACTGGATAAAGATCACTTCTTTCGTCTTGGCTGTAGCACATCCCACTGTGCAAATCAATACTCCTTAAAACAAAGCCAGGCTCTTCATGAAGGGAAATAGGCGAAGATCAAATGGTAGCAGTTCTCTTCATGACTGCTAGGTGGTGCTACCTTGCAACACAGGAGTGGCTTGGGTCGCACGCATACAGACGTCGCCAGTCTGTATTTATTGAGTTACGGTCACGCTGATCTGGAGCCAGTCCCAGGAGGTGAAGTTGGAGTACGGCACGGGCGAAATGCCAGCTCATCGCAATAACAAAAGGAAGCGTTCCCGCCAAAGTCGCATTAGAGCCTCAGCGGACGGATATCACATTCGTCGGGACATTGCTGACAAAGCGCAAAGGCACGATTTCACACCGGCGGGTGATGAGAGAAATCCGAGGCCCGGACTTCGCTCAGGCAGGTGCTCCTGAGGCAGGAGCGCGGTCCTCACCGAACGTGGATGACGAGACGAGTCGGGGGGGGAGGCAGGCAGATCGAGGCTGACAGACCGGGTGAGCCGCAACCTGGAAACGGATCCAGTGAGGGTCACTCTCCATCTGACTTACTACACACTGGTGTGTCAGTAGTGAGTGGATGACTGCACACTGTGTCACCACCATAGTCTGCGGATGTTTGCTTCGTGGCCATCCACCATCCCCCCTACCTCTTCCTTCTGCCCATCCCCCACCGATGAAAGCTAAGCACAGCCATTCAATTTTCTGATAAATGTTTGAATTAACTGTGTGAATTAAGTGCTCTGTGCTGGGACAGGATGGGATTAAAGGGCTTCCGTTTTTTAATAATAACAATAAAGATCGCTTATATCTTTTCGGAGAATTCCGCCAGTGCACAGACCTCGTTTTGGCCCAGCCGTTTCTCCTTGCCGACTTCGACGGGCTCCCGCACACTGAAAGGCGAGGGCAGCACCCGAAGTGTGCGAGTCCAGGTTCCTGAGAAACGCCATCATGCTTGCACTGGAGAGCCACTGGGCCGACACAGCGTAGCGTACTGGCAGTCTGTTCTCCTCTCGGAGAGAGGGAAGCCCAATCGCCGCTTGGCTGCCTGCAAAAGGCCACCTAGCATATCAATAATCGCATCGATGCGGCACGACTCGATGACAAGGGCTGCCATTGTTGGTTTGCCGTGAAATATGACTACCTGCGACGTTTTCCCAAACCCGATTCGCTCCGCCCTCCCAGAGGTGCCGAGAGGAGCCCCTCCGTCTTCCTCACACGCCTCCCCTGCTCCTCACTGGGGCGCGTGGGAGACCATTTGGTGCCAAACAATAGAGAAAATTACAGCTGCTGCCTGCCTCACGTTTGAGAGGCTGATGAAGCACCTGGAAGCACAGGGGGAGGCTTAGGCGAAGGGAGGTCAGAGGTCAGAGGACCAGCCTGGGCACTTGGCAACCGACATTTCAGAGCAACTCATGGGCACCAACCACAGGCAGACTGCTCATTTTGCTCTAACCCAGGGAGGGGCTGAGACCTTCTGAAGGAAGGTGAACACCTAATTCATGTCAGGAGGGACACTATGAGCTACTTCAGGTTTTACAAACTACTTTAAAACTGAAAGTGAATATGTCTGTAAAGCCTTTCCGAGAGGCTACTCCTTATCGCACCAGCTCCGACCCAATCAGATTGTAGAGAAGGTGGGTCCAAGCAACTAAAGGAGGCAGGACCAACAAATCATATCTTGGTCCTGCCTCTTCTAGTTGCTTGGACACACTTCCTCTACAACCTGATTGGTTATCTCTCTGAACCAATCGTTTTTTTCCTTCTGCCCGCAAAACATTTTTGTGTAAGTAAAACTCCCACAAGCTCTCGCTTCCTCCTGTCTGATTATAATACATGTCCCTGCCAGGATGATGTCACAAGCTTTTCTGGAAGCAGGGGGACCCCGTACCTGGGGGGAGGCACCGAAACCAGCCTGTCACATCAGCACCATGTCGCCACTGATCCAGCTCTCAAACCCAACGGTTTTACAAGAATTTTACAACAAACTGAAGAATCCAGCAGGTAAAAATACCAATCCCCTCATGACAGCAGGCCTTTGCAGATGTACGCAAAATCCTCGTTAGGCTTTTCAGCCCGACAGCTCACCGTGTTCGTTACGGTGATGTCCTCCGCCTTTGAACTACACTACACCATGCCCTAAAAACCAAGCGATTCCAATTAATTTTCCACTGCCTCACTCTCTACAGGAGTTTCTGATTCCCAAATGTCTGGCTGCTCGCTTTGACCGGGAGAGACTCACGACGTGAGAGGCGACGGCGCAGAACTTAAACTCTTCTCGTTCCCGGGCAGCAGCGGCGCTAACAAAGCAGCAGCACCACCGAGTCCCCCACACCACAGCCAAACAGCTAAATTACACGTCCTGAAATACTGCCCCTCCCGGATTTGATCGTAATCCTTTCCGGCAGCGAGATGAGATGAACATTCCCACCAAGGCAACTTTGAAGCACAGCTGAAGAATCCAACACAGAGCAACACGGTGACATCTTTGTGGCACCAAGAACCAGCAGCAGGGTACGGCTGGTTTGCACAGCATGGAGACGGAATCGCTCCTCAGCAAACACTTCCTGCTTTAATCAGGGGCACACTGCATGTGCCCTGGGGGTAAGGGGGCCTAGTTTGGGAGTGGAGATGCACGTAACAAAAGAATTGGGACGAAACTTAAAACACCAGATGAACATCAGGTGGACGTCAGGGCTACATGAGATTGTGGGCTCAGAGAGGAAGTGGAATTCTGGGTAATGAAATTGCCAGAGTTATGCCTTAAATCAAACATGCCCCTACTTTGTACAGGTGAGGTAAAAATCATGGGGTTCCATAATATTATTAATCCTTTTTTCATGAAGATAACCGCTGAGAGGGGCAGAGCAGGCCTGTAGGAGGCCTATAACGGAGTTATACAGTAGGAAGCTTCCAGAAACAGAGCAAGAAGCTGCCCTCTGTGAGCAGTATGTTCAGGGAGGGCGCAGAACGCGGCCGAGGCAGCGCTGTAATTAAGGGACAGCACAAGCGGAACGGCGTGAAAGTCGAGAAGCCGTTTTGGCAGATGAGACAACAGAAAGCACAAACAGAGGAGAGGAATCTGGGTATAAACCCATACTCAAGAATGTACACGAAATAAATCACTATCAAATCGTCAGGGAAAGAGGTACAGTGTAATCAGAACTAATCACAGACACGAGTCACCTGACTCTCCCTCAGCACTGCACAGAACAAGCAATCAGACCAAGTTCATAACGTTCTAGTGCTGCCTCTGAGACAAGCTAACACCGGACTGATGCAGCCACTTGGGATAAGAGGCGTACAGAGCTGTACAGAGACACTAGAGAGACGTGACTGGAGTTCAGCTGCTGCCCTTAAGGACAAGGTCCCGTGTAAGAGGTGATGGAAACACACTCGTCCTACAAGGGGATGGGAACGCCCTCTCTGCAATGGCAGATTCCCCTGATCCCCACTGCTGGATGATAACAGAAAAAGAGCCCAGAATCATGTCGGAAATGATAATACAAATGTGATCGCCGTTCTGAACAGCCGAAGAGGGCAGATTTAATTACCAGGGTCTTCATTATATAGCCCTGCTGAAAGGCTTGCTAATGAGGACAGAGTCGATTAAGGGGAATTTCCATGGAAATTACAGCAGCCCCCTGACTAGCAGCATTTCGCGAGCTGTGCTGCCTCAATCGTGCCGTATGCAGGAGGCTGGTACAAAAAGGCACATACTGGGGTGACCAGACAACCTTCCGAGATTCTAGATTATAAACGAGAATTGCGTTAATTGTTGCCAAGCACTCGTTAGGTACCCTTTGATCTTTAGCCTGAGCCACCTCTGTAGACAGAGTGTTCACGGCTGGGCTTTTCTATGCACAGGACAGGGAGGTGGAGAAGAGCAGGAAGGAGAATCAGAGAGGACAGGCTGAGGCTTTTATGTGAGCTAAAGCAGCTGCGGAGCACGGAGCTCTCAGGTCTGCTGCTCACCTAACAAGGACACAAACACAGAGCATGAACGTCTACAGTCCACAGTCTACATGAACGTCTACAGTCCACAGTCATTCCCGAGGATCGGCTTTCTCTCCATCGCGCTTTCATGCTCAGGTTCCTACGAAGCCTCCTGCTGTTTGTCTTTAAACACCCCCTATGAACAGGGACCTCTGGTACTCTGAAAGCGTCCTGTCGCTCTCCTGTTGGCTGCTTCCTTCCCCTCAACTCTGTTATTGTGAAGCATTTAAAACAAAAGAACCCTCTAAAGACAAAAGTCCACACTTAGGGGGGGGTCACGTGGGGGGTCTCTCGGAGACTCAGAGGAGATGACACATGCCTGGGGGGCTCGTCTGTCCACGGGCTGGAGGACCAATGCCCATGAAGATGAGACACTGGATTCACGCACATTAATACCCTGATTCATCGCCAATTCTATGGTTTGATAATTTAATTTCAGACGGAATTCACTGAGGGCCAAACGACGTTACCTGGAGGTATATAAAAATAATTTATCTTCAGCTAAGCACATAATTAGAATAAAAACCTTTTTAAATAGAGATGAGAGCACAGAAGAGAACAGAAGACTGGGTTTCACACAATGACACATAAGAATACATTAGACATCATACTGTTAAAACAGAAGAGTTGTGCCTAAGGAGCTACAACGGAGAGTGTTGCGCGTGAGGAGCTGGCCGGGCCGCGGAGAGTGGCACATGAGGAGATGGCCTGACCTGCTGTTTAGGACAGGTTTTTAGCGCAGCTGTTAATGGTGACTTCCTGCAACTTCTCCAAGGTCAATCCCACTAAGTGCCAGCCTCTGGTTTCTCACAAGCTCTGCTCACTAGCTGTCATTATGAGGAATCACCACCAACATTGTGGCATCATGACACCTGCTGGCCACCTGAGGCTCTGCCCCAACTCGTGGCACATCTTTAGGCCCAGGTGGGCACCGTTTCTCAGAGCTGGAACAAGATGTGCTTTTTCTTCCTCTGAAGCAGGCTCTAAATTCACAGGACACGCTGGGCAATAGGGGACCTCGAGCTTTAACAGCAATCAGGCCACGGTGCCTCCTCTCACATGCTACAGGTCTCTGCGAGATCAGCATCAGTCCCAGGATCAGATCCATCCAGCAGGATGTGAGCGAGAAGCTCCAGGAGGCAGGAAGTGGCAGCATCTGCTGCGATGGAACTGAGACAAAGATCAGAGGCGATAGAGAAGAGTTTCCCACCGACGGCTTTGAGGCCCAATATGGGGGATGTGTGAGGGGGCGGGATAATGGGGGGTGATGGTACAGCAGTGGGGGGGGGGGCAGCATGAATGAAAGCACAGAGCACACATGTGAACAAGGGGGACTGTGAGATGTGAGTCTGAACGGGGGGGCTCTCGCTCTGTGGGGAGTGCGAGCCTGAGAGACAGGAGAGGATAAAAGAGCTTCTCCAACTGTGAGGAGGCAGCAACTCCGAGGTCAGCTTTGGGGACGTGGCTGTCTCACCAAGGTAGGGCAGCCCAGCACTGCCGGATACTGCAGCCCTGTGCCTTACAATGCCCCCTGGTGGTAAGAGTGTGTAGGCTTTCGGGAAGCTCCCAGGGACCCACAGCGATGTCTCAGACATTCTCGCATCTGTGAGCCGGCAGAACCACAGCAGCAGGAGAGCCCTGCGTCAACGGGGCGGCGGAGGAGGACAGTACCAGGTCACCATGCCGACAGGCATCTCTCTCATCCCTCACTCTGAGAGAGCGGGCCGCTCGCCCCCACCAGCCGGAGAGATGTCTCCAGGAACCTCAGGCCGGCAGATCGATCTGAAACTCCCTCGCCCAGAATCCCGCTCATTTCAGGGCAAGCGATGGTGACACCTGAGTTTCCCAGCAGCAGCATGTGGGGGAGGGAACCTTCGGGAGGGGCCACAGCAACAGGGTAGCTGGTACCAGGGGACACAGCTGTCATGCCCTTGGATGAAACTGGGCTGTAATGAACAAGATAATTCTCCAAGAGCAGGTGCCTTCCTCAGATGAATTAGAAGCCTGGAGCAGGCAGAAACCAGCCGTACCTAAGCTGAGCTGACCATAGAGGAGAGCTGGCAGACATCTGTGGAACGGCAGCAATTTAGAGCAGAATGAAGTGAAGAAAAGTCTGTCCCTGAGAAGCACAGGATGGCTTCCATTTGGCTGTTAGGGCAAAGCAATTCTGCTGGAGATTCTGGAAAATGTTCCATAAATCAGTCATGAAATATTTCTGTGCCACATACGATTTTCTTGAAAGACAGTCAGGGAGAGTGGTTTGTTCTCAAAAGTATCATGATAACAGACAGAAAAACCTTCCCCCTGGTTTGGTACCAGTGCAGTAATGCAGCACGATGGCTCTGTCACCGCAGACAAAGCCTCACCCAGCCCAGGGATGCCGATCTGTCCTGGGGGAGAGGGGGGGGATCACAGACTGTTAGGAATCTCGGTGTCTACAGGTGGGATGGGGTAGGATTGGAGATGACAGCACCTTTGGGGAAACCACTCAGGACTCACAATGCTGTTTTCACTCTTCACTTCAGAGTTCGAGGGAATCCAAAGAAAATGATGTGAATTAAAGAGTTTTGCTGCAGCAGCAGGAAAAATTCAGCGCTGCGGCACATCCTGCTCGGTGAGGTCAGTATGACGGGACAATAACAGTAACACCTAAAGATCTCGCTGAAGCTGCTCGTGGGAAACAGTGTCTAGAGAGCGGGCTGAGACCCAATACGGGCCTACAGACCGTCTGCGGCCATGGCGAGGGGACTCAGCATGACCTCAAGGGAAGTGGCTGCGTTAATGTGTAGAAACTAGAGCATTTGAAGTGTCTATAAAGGAGGATCTGACCAACCCTGCAGGTCAGGAGTAAATCATCAGGTCTAAGCACAGAAAACGAGAAACTATCATGAGGTCTCTGGTGTTTCCACTCCTTTATTCACGAAGAAAAAAAAAACACAAAAAACCAAAAAAACAAAAATGAGATTGTGGCAAAACTGTCGTGACCTCAACCCACATTTCTCAGGTTTGTCTCAGAAGAAATCAAGCAGAAAGACTCGACTGCATCTCACAAAAAAAAAAATACTTCTGCAGGTTGTTGTAGAACATATCTCCAAATTCTAAGCTCTCTGCTTCTGACCTGGACCAATCATATATCTCTGTCCAAAGACATATGTGTCATTTATAGAGCTCTGATAGTACTGGCTTGTGCCTCTGATGGAAGATTTTGCTGAAGCGACTCAGACATAAACAGACACTCTGAGCGTGGAAATGAGACATCCAGCATTTCTCCAGAGGAATGAGGAAAAATAGATTCGAGTGCTTCCATTTTTCTTTAGTTGATCGAGATGTGCTGTGTTTGAGGAGCTGCCAGAATGGTCACCGCGCTCTTGCCACGGCCAGAAACGGCTCCAGCAAAAAAAAAAAAAAGGACACGGAGCTAATTTACCGTGGCTGACATTAGAGGGCGAGAGACACGGCGCCAACGAGGCCGGAGGGGCCCTAATGGATGCCGGACGGCGGCAACAGATCTCCACAGCAACAACCGGTGTTAGTCATGTCGGTGATTAGCATAGCATTAGCATACATTTGCTGAAAGCGTCGGATCGTGCAAATCACACCCACAACAGTGTCGCGATTCAAGAACAGGGGCTGCTACTCGCCCCCTTCTCCTGCTGGGGCTGTCGTCTGAAGCACCAGGAGGAAAGTTGTTATGCTGAATACATTTCTCACCTGGTTTGAAACATAGCACATCTGACGTAGATATTAAGGGTGGGGGAGGCCTTCGATTAACTAGGGGTTATTTTCATTGATCTGATCCACTTGTCCAATGCTACCGACAAAGTATGTATGCCGACATGTTCTGTTCTGGTCTGTCCTCGTGACTTTAATACCAGCAGGGTGTCAGTCCTAAAACCCTGTAAGACTGGGGGAAGGCATAGATCTCCAAGGTGGGTACAATATCTTTCCATTGACAATCACTCGTCTTCTCTCTCGCCAGGCCCTAGACCAAATATTCAGCCCTTGTATCACAGACATTCTCCATCACCGAAATCAACATCCATTTTCATTTCACCAGTTTCCCCAAATAAAGTTCCCGCTTCTCACCGACAACCCATAGCCTCTGTTTGGTCCCCTGCTTCATACTTGACCTCTGTTCCATTCTTCTTCACCTAAGTACCTCCTTTTTTCCATTTCGATCACGTTTCCTCACCCAGCTAAACATTTCACCAGAGACCTCGACACGGAAACTCTCCACGTTTCACTGAAAACAAGCGAGCAAATGAGCGCACCTTAAGCTGCCCGCTAGCCTGCCCGCTAGCCACCCTGGTACTGCTCCACACAACAGGACCAGCAGAAGCTCAAGGCAGCTGGTGTCCTGGTAAATCTCACTTCATCATGAAAGTCTGCTTCTTATTTTGCATGCGCTGAACCAGATTCCTCATTTGGAGGCTCTGTTCTTTCATTGCGGCTGCAAGATCTTCCAGTTTCAACAAACTGGGGTTGTGCATTTTGAATGGGAGTGACATCACACAGTCCAGGCTTAGTTTGATGAGACCAGAAAAAGCTGTCCAGTTAGGAAAATATAATGTTAGTCCAGCTTGGAACCAAACCTAAAACCATCACAGGCAACACAAAAAATTAGCCAAATAAGAAATAAGGCAGCTATGGACATAATAATAATAACTGATACTTTATTGACCCCTGTGGGGAAATTCTCTTTTTATGCCTCCCTCAACTTGCTCTTTGTAGAGTAAGCTGTCCACGAAGGGCAGCCTCCCATAGCGGCGCCCAGGGTTAAGGGTCTTGCTTAAGGACCCACAGACACGCTGAGGCTGGGTTTGAACCAACAACCTTCTGATTATAAGCACACAGGCTTAACCCACTGAGCCACACGCTACCTGCTAACATTCCAAAGGCAATAACTAATACACACAGACATTATTCCTCACATACTGAAAAAAGGCACATCCCAGCTTCTCAAAGACACAGCATTGTTCCCTACATACCACCCTTGTATAATGCAGCACTTACGAGTTTTGAGTCTAAAAAGTACTTTGAAGCGTGGCATGCTTGTTCATTTGCATGCTGTGTGTTTACTATGCTGTTTGTATACACTGGCACCCTGGGGAATTTATTCCATGCAAACAACAGTACTAAGTGTGTTTTAATGCAATTAAGGACTTATCTGTGATTTCCAGTTGACTAAACGCTCAGTGGAAGACTTAAAACGACTTTCCACGGTAGAGGAAATAACCAGCTGTTATTCTCCCTCACCCACGTGTGTCTGGCTTCCTCTTTGGCAGATAGAATAGTACCTGTAATGGCTGTTAGATAGACAGCGCGCAAGTTGTTGTGTTGCTGTGGAGACCAGCATAGGAGCCCAATTTCCAGGTGTAATGTTGGCGTGGGGGCTATTTAAGATGACAAGGGGCACCATCAGTGTGGAGTGTTCTGGAGGGAAGGGCTGAGAGTCCACTTGCTATGAAGACTTCTTGGCATGAATGGACAAATACTGTCACATGGTTGTGGAAACTACTGCAGTGGACATGACTGATTTCCCAGGATGCTTTGTGGTGTGATGAAAGAGCCTGATGTCATTTCAGATGAACAGACAGAGGGGAACTCAAAAGATTATTAGAAACTGTAGACAATACTGCCCAGAGAAGGCCATAGACACCCTACCTGCAAACTACATTTTTATGATTTACTCTTTTCTGCACAATGTTATTGCTAAGAAGTAATGGTGACCCTTGAAGACCCTTCTGATCTGCTTTTCTATAAAGCGGCATCAGGCCACAAATGATGTATCAACAATATGGAAATGTGTGCAACATGTAGAGACAACACATTCCCTTATGCGGGGTGAAAGTTGGTCTATTTTAATGCGTGTTTCCAGGGATCTCAGTTTGAGATGAGGCGCACCTGGTTTACACATGGCGACCATCTCCAGAAAAGGCAAGTCTGAATAATGCAGTGCAGATGGAGGAGTACAGGACCGATACTTTACAGCATCTAATTAAACGACTGGCCTTATAAACAGTGAACATCAATTTGCATGCAGTTTAAACACATCTCATGCTACATCTTGCCTTGGAGCCACAATACTACAAACCACAGGTAAAAAGGTAAAACAACAGGTTAAAATGCGTTCTTGTCTTTCCTTGGAAGTTGGTTACTTTCTGTCTGACAGCAATTTATGGGTCTTAGGCATAGCTGGCATCAGAGGTGGAGATTTCAGGTCCAGAGAGTACAAATCCAGACCAAGATTTTGATTCAACCAACCAGTTGGGTATTCTGTGACTGTGACTCTTTATACTCAACTGGTTGGTTGAAACAAAATCTTGGTCTGGATTTGTACTGTCTGGACCTGAAATCCCCACCTCTGGCTGGCATGCTCCTCCACGGGGCTGTCAGTACAGACATCAAACAGGCTTGCCAGTTGTGTTAGCGGTTAAAAAGTGAGGTTCCTCAGAAACCCATGAGTCTCATAACAGCTGAATTTCCCTCCCAGAGAAAACGAACAGAATCAGAACATTTGATTTACAGATATGAGGGAACTACCAAGAAATTACAAACACATCTCAAACAGCATCTGCAGAAGTAAACTAATCACTAGATATACTCAAGCTCCCAGATCCGAATGACACCTCATTGCTAAATTATGATTACGGCAGAAAAATACAAGATTTAAAAAATAATTCATCAACAGCCTGCAGATGCTTTGGTAGGGGCCGGGGCTCTACTCCCCACCAGGTATGGTTACCCAGCTGCCCCCCGAACACATCCTGCACCACATTTAATACGGACCCCATTTCCTCTTTTTGGGTCTGTGGGCCAATTAGAGCGGCTTACATCAGCATCTCTCCGCCTCCGTTAGGTCACATGGATGCTATGTGAGGCCAAGCCCCAGATATTAAATTTCTGAGTGAAAATTTAGATAAAATGATAAAAATATAATCCGCCAGACAAATAATTACACATCCAGTCAAAAAGGGCACAGAAGGCTCAGCCTGTCCATAAAAATAACTCAAGATAATTACTCATTAAGCGCAGGCACCAGAGCACCGAAAGTTCTGCTTTTAGAAGCGCCTGGATTTCCACAGTAGGTCACTGCACAGCCCCAGTGGTCCTCTGAGCTATGTGGGCTGCCCAGTGCCTGGAGTAAGACTTACTCACAATTCAGCTGTAAGAGCCCCGCAGACTCCGAGAAGTGAGGCAGGAGGCAGAAGTATGGCAGGAAGTGAGAACTCCAAAGAGGAAAACTGACGGGAGGACAGCTTTGATAATGAGCCACTTTTATCTGGTTAATTCCATCTAAGCCGCAAGATAAGCCCCTCCAAGCTCACATACTCCCTCCCTGTCTTAAATTCAACACCCCCCACCTCCCATTCTCCAAATACCTTACTTGGCAGTGGAAAAGGCATTCCTGGTGTCATAAGTGGCTGGAGACAAATGAATAAATGGGTGGGGCTGCATAAAATGTTTCAATAAATATGAAAAGGGAGACGCCAATAATGGTTTAGGAGGAGGTTGATATGTGGGAGAAGAATGTGACGGAAAAGGGCGGAGGGTTATGTAGGAGGGATCGGGTTCATTCTTGTAACTGAGGGTCGGCCCTATTAGAAAACATTTATTTAGATTAACTTTTCAGGTAACGATTGCAATTCACATGACACATGCAAAGCTGTAATCTCATCTATGACAGGTAATTGCATGTGTACACATCTACCCAGTTTTAATGCAGTGACAGACCCCCATTCCCTGAAGCATCCATCCATCCATCCATCCATCCATCCATCCATCCATCCATTTCCCAACCACTTATCTAAAAACTTTCTTAAATCAGCAGTTTCATCTTCTCAGCAGCTTTTTTCAGGAGCAAGCCTTGGCCTCAGAGTGCAAATGAACAGGACATTAAAAGTCTGCCTGGAGTCCCCAGACCTCACAGGCTCTGAGAGAAACACTGTGTCTCGCATCTTTGTCACCAGCAGCATTGTAGGACACCTCCACCTTCACGTATTGAGATGTTGTACATGTATAAATATGCATGTGACAATTAAAAGAATCCTGAATCTTGAGATCTTTTCCGTCGCAACTGGGCTTGCATGAAACTCAGCAGTGCAATGAGATGGACCAACTTAAACAAAATTGGACTTCTGCTGCTTTTAAGGTACAACACCACAAGATTTTCATTAGATAAGCCAGACACTGAACTTGGGAAACTGGACTATAAACCGATTAGAAAGATGTCACCCCTGCTCAAACTGCATTTATGCAGCAAACTTTCACACAAATGAAGAAATCAATTTTTACAGTGTATACAAACATGACCTGGAAGCACAATCCAACTGCCGTCAAAATGATATTCAAAACGGGAAACCGTTTGTCCTTTCATGAAAAATAACTTCTGAGGCTTTGTGAAATACTCATTTATTTTGTGCCTGTGTGAGTCAATATCGAATACAGTGGCACAGTAATTCTACGGAAACATTCACTATTGGTAGTGGACTATAATTAAACGGGCATTTAAAACTCCCACAAGCCAGTGAACCGGGGAACCGGAGAGCACTGTTATGGAAAGGATACAGACCCAGAAGGTTGGTTCCGAAATGTCAGACCCACACCCACGCTTTATTCTCACGACGCACTCCATTTCCACCGCGGCCTTAAACCATTCTGTAATTAGTATGAGAGGCTGACAGCAGCATTCATTAACTTCACGGCAAAGTGGGGGGGTGGGGCGGACGGAGACAGCCCGTGCACCACAGGGGCCTTGGGGGCCAGCTTGTTGGGTGACTTCACCGGAGTATGACTGACTGATCAAACATTCTTGCAGACATCACCTCACATGAATGTCCGAGAGCCCTCTGAAGGACGGAGGAGAATGTCAGCCAGCACACAACCCAGCCCCTGGCCTTTGGAGCCGACGACCAGCAGCACTGGGACGTGTGTGTGTGGGGGGGGGGTGAGGTGGAGAGTAGAGGCCGGCGGCTAGGAAAGTGACTGAACCATGTCAGCTATCTCAGACTCATCACCGGAATATGTAAGAAGATGTTTCCTTCAGTCCAGTAGCAAGCACACAAGATGAGCTGAGACGGATCTCATGATCAACACCCAAAACTTGTAATCTTGGTCTTAACGACACTGTTATGAACACTTGAGAACCTCCATGATTTTTTCAGGTGTCCTCCTTGTCTTGAAATGCAATGCAAAGTTAACAGGAAACAACTGAACCACACATCCAGCTGCACCTTCAGACCTGCTTAAAGACCTGATACTCAAAATGTGGACAAAACAAACAAGATGACTGTTGACTTCAGAAAGGCTCATGCTGGCTACATCCTATTACATACTGACAGTCAGTGGTACCAAATGATGTCACCCGGGCCCTCAACACCATCTCCTTAGCCAAGACTGTGCAGTAATGTCCCCATATCTCACAGAAGTTGTGGAGGGTACATCTTCCATTCTCCATACACACAGGTGAAAATGCATGCAGCTGAAAAGTCAGCATGTCTCTCCCTTCCATTCATGAGATCTTCCTCAAACACCTCGTCTGCTAGGCCACCACCATTGTGGAGGATGCCTCCCATTCCTCGCATGGAATCTTTGTACCTCAATGGCATTTCCCCAACATGACTCCCCACCATGTTTCCCAACCTGGTCTTCAGGGATCTCCAGACAGTCCGTGTTGTTGCTCCATCCCAGCTTCCGGTAGCAGCAGAAATGTGGACCATCTGGGGGTCCCCCAATGACCGGGTTGGGAAACACACTGTTTGGGAAACACCCTGGAATGACTTTGTCCCCAAGCCTGTCAGGACCCTCATCTCCTCGCTGGTCCTCTCACTACCTGCTCAAACTTTAGAAGATCTGCAGCACTCCATACCCCCCCCCCCCCCCTCAGTAGCGGCCACTTAATCTTTATTTAGCATTTAATTACACTCTTGTTACTGTGCTGCAATTATTATGGTTTACAATATCTTTAACTGCATATTCAGCATCTTCCTTCGAATTGCATGACTATGTAAAATGCCTCAAGTGTTGCATTTATCCTGTCTTAACTTGTCTTAACGAGTCTTATGATCAATCCCTTGTTATGCACTGTCATGATCTGTACATTAGTCACCATATATATAACCTCTTTTAGTCTGTATGTGGCACTATGGACCAGCCTGCTACCTGAACATTTCTGTTATTTCTAGTGCACATACAAGTGTGTGCCTCTAATTAATCACTGGCTTCCTAATATGGAACTCTGCCTGGTCTGTCCTTGTGCCTGATCAGAGCTCCTACTCAGGGGCAGATTAATCCGTCCAGCGCTCTCGCTCTAAATCACGGCCTCACAGAAGAGCGTAAGAACAAACAATGAAGTGGATTTGGAGGATGAACACCACCCTGGCGTCTCATGAACCCGCAGCGCCATCTGCTCCCCGAGGGAAGGCGGCTTTACGCGAGGAAATATTCCGTCACATTTTTCCAACAGCTGCTTCCGTGATCTGCATCCGGTGTGGCAGCTGATAGCATGCAAAGCTGGGGAAAACGGGAAGCGAGAGAGTACAGCTTCAGATCACATCTTCTTGCATGAAGGACTTCAGGATGTCGTAGATGCACGTCATGAAAGAGAGTCTGACGCTGCTGCAGTGGCTGACTGAACACACATGATTTCAGAATTTGAACTGGAACACTGGAATGTATGTGACATATGTGTAGGTGATGGTAATCATTGTAGAACACTTCAACACCTTCACAGACTTTATATTCACAGAAGCACAATAACAGTGCAGCAGATAATGACAGCAGGTCTTTCAAACAGTTTAAATCATCCCCACCGCTGCCCTGTCACCAGGGGAAGCTGCAGTGTCTCTGCATTCCACAAAACCAGGGTCACCAGTGCTGATTTTTCCCACACTGTTTTTTCCAGACCCCATAAAAATAGATGCTTTTTTGCTCATCTTCAAGACGATGGCTTAGGTGGTATAATGGTATTATGGTACGCTGTGGTATTTTGGATATACCGCGGTATTTTGAAATCTTGGCAACCAAATTAGCTGGCAATTATCCACAAGATTTAAGAACACCAGAATAGCCTTACTTTTGAAAATACTGTCAAAATTCCGCACGTCACCATATAATGTCTGGACGGTGTGAAGGTATACAAGATTGCCCCCCGAAATTCTCCCTATTCCCACTGACACATGGCTTTGTCCCCAAGCGAGTCCATCTTTCCCACAATGGCACATCACACAAAGCAAAGCAGAGCATGCTACAGCTGCTATGTCAGCTCTCTGCTCATGTCTCATGACAAAATGCTTTGAAGGTTCATTAGGCAAGCAGAAGCTCAGTGATCATTAAAACCCTCATTAATGATAGCTAGAAGAAAGTAAGCTCTGAAAATGCCTGTGGCACACAGTCATTAAGAAACGCAAAGTGAATTATACCCAAGTACCAACATGACAACTGTCACTAAAAAGAAAAATACTTTGCAGCCTGCCAGACGTGTGTAATGAAATACCTGCATATTCTGGAAAAGGCAGTAAAGGATCTGATGGTTAAAGCAACACTAAATTAGAACGTTACGGCCTAAAGAACAAATATTACTGCTGGCAGAGACCCAAAGCAGCACATCTCCAAGCTGACACATCCCTACAGCCAGTGCGGTGGAGGCTGCATCACGTATAAGGTCTGCTTCCCTGTAGCGGGAACTGGGAGTATGAGGAGTTAAGGGAAGATGGACAGAGTGAAGAAGAGGAAGATGCTACAGGAAAAACTGATTATGTTTGCTAAACATTTACAAAACTGGGATGACAATTCATTTTTCAGTATGACAATGAACTGAAAAAGTCAAAGCTGAACTTGGGTGGCTCATAAATAAGAAAATTAACACACACACACACATATGTTGGTGTACTTATCTAAATGGGGACCGCCCATTCATTTCTATGGGCAAAACCCTAATCCCAATCACGACACCCTTAACCTCTACCCATCCCTAACCTTAACCATAAGTAACCAACCCAAATACAAGACTTTTGGCATTTTCACTTTTTTGATTGCATTCACAGATTGTTATAATTTCAGGTTTTACTACACTTTGGGGACAATTTGGTCCTCAAATGTGATCAATGCAAACACACACACACACACAAACAGACACACAAACACAGAGACACACACACACACACACCCCCGAGGAGTCCAGAAAAAGCCCTGATCTGAATTCCACTGGCAAACTGTGGAAAGACCAAAACGTCAGCCTGAGCACCAGGAGAGTAAACGGCCCAATAAACAGTCGGCGAGCAAACATAATTACCACAGAAGACATGATCTCTGGCACAAATGGCTGAAATAGTGAGGTCAAAGGGAAGAATGTGCATGGAACCTTCTAATGCTCAATTTTCTTCAGGATCAATAAAGTATCATTCATCCATCCATCCATCTTTCTAACTATCCATCTAATTTAGGTTTATATCTTCTTATTGTTATATCTTATTTATTGTTCTTCCATACATGTATTGTCTAACCCTGACAAGTGCTAATTTTGTATTTTTGATAAGATATTCAGCCTGCAATCATCATCTTTATAAACAGTTGGATGCTGCAAAAATATGGAGGTATCACGGCTTATTTAACTGCAACACGTTTAAACGAACAAGATGTTCACAAATAATCTGGACACGTCTTTCATATTTAGATATATTTAAATGATTCAGAGATAACTTGACATGATTTACTGCCATCTTCAAATATTCCAGCTGCAGCTCTGAATGTTAAAATGTTTAAACGCATCAGTAAATCATTCAGAGATATCTGTATGATGATTCAGAGATATTGTTTAATGATAATTTGGCTTACCACAGGGCAGTAAGTCAGGTTTAGATCATAGATCATCTGTGTGTGTGAATTATGTTTATATTACACTGTGGGCACCAAATGTTCCCCACGATGTAATGAAAACCTGAATGTGAGGTTTGATGCTGCTTTCCCCCCCCAAATGTGATGGTCATATGCACAGTCTCTCGTACGAAATACGATCAAATTCCGATCACAAGTAGTGAGTATTCCGTAATTATTACTACATACAGACATAAAGTTAAATGCCCAATATTTTAAATACCCCAAGCATCTCAGGATAGAGAAAATAGTTTATTTGAGTGGCTGGTTAATTAATCAGCAGCTGGCTAATATGAAGTGCAGGTTGAGGCGTTACATGTATCGTTCCATTGGGATCAACACAATGCTCTTCTTGCTCATTTTGCCACAGCCCTGGATCCCTCAGTACCAGAATCCAATACTCAGAATACCAACACTCACAGCACCAACGCTCACAGCACCAACACTCAGAAAACCAACGCTTCACAACACCAACACTCACAGCACCAACACTCACAGCACCAACACTCACAGCACCAACACTCACAACACCAACGCTCACAGCACCAACGCTCACAGCACCAACACTCACAGCACCAACACTCACAGCACCAACACTCACAGCACCAACGCTCACAACACCAACGCTCACAACACCAACGCTCACAGCACCAACACTCAGAAAACCAACGCTCACAACACCAACACTTACAGCACCAACACTCACAGCACCAACGCTCACAACACCACGACTCACAGCACCAACATTCAACACCAGCACTGGGTTCCCTGGGCTGGACGTCAATGTGCCACATTCTCTCCAATCTCTCCAGTTAAATAATGGTGCTAGAGTTCTCATTAATGCAGGCCGGGGAACAGATATTACTTAAGCCTGACTTACACAGGAGCCTCTCCCATCAAGTCCTTCCTAAGCAGCTGCTAAAATGTAAGTGAGGCCCTGGAGCACAAATAAACATCTAACAAACACCCTGACTTAACTCTCAAGTTATTCAAGCAGGCCTGAAGCCAGAAATAAATTTCTGGGGGGGGTCCGGCAACCAGTTTCAAGAGGGAGTCAAATTCATAAGTTTGCTATCTGGCTACGGGCCTGATCAGTAGCAAATAATTTTCGAGGAGGGGGGGCTCCAACCCATTATTGGACTATGTAGTTTGGTGTCTGATGTCTAGAAAAAAGTGGCATTCTTGTAGAGCTCTTCAGTGAAATGGCCCCCAGCTGGGCGTGTCAGCGTTCTACCACCATCATCATCATCATCATCATCATCTGCACGGACAGTGATGCAGCCAAACCATCAGAGTACCCGGAGACGCCCCTCAGTCTTTGACGAGGACCGTGACCCAAAGCATGACAGGCACCGGTCGCAGGACCTCTGCTCTGCTGCATGTTGCTGCACATCTCAAAAGAAGCACAGCTTTTCGTGGTGCACTTCCACCATCGATCATCTGGCAGAACAAACGCACAGCAGCTTCACAGTAATCGATACTCGCAGCTCCTTTGCTCGCTGGGGATGGGTGGTGCAGGAAGGAGGTTTGGTACTACAATCCCTGACATCCAAATAACACCTGTCTGAAATGTGCTGATGCTTTCTGCCGATTTGAGAGGGTAAAGACCCCTATGGGAGAGAGAGTTACAGCAATTGCTGGGCAGGGAGCACAAAGCCATTTACTGCAATTATAAAAAACAGCATAAACTGGTCCTTTAACAATGCATTAAAGCAACACTCTAACGTAGGGTCCAGGAACAAAATCTGCTTTGCATTTAAGGTACTGGTTTCTGGTCAAAGGGTATGATGCCCTCGCATATTCAGGCCAGCTGGACCTCTTTATCAGCAAAACTAAAGCTTTATGATATGGAATATTTTTTTCCTAGAATGAAAGGACTCTATATCCGGACCATATGTTATTAACTCTACCATACAGTGGTACTGCACAGCTTTTCCTGTTGGACCAAACTTGTTTTCACGGAATTAAAAGTCAGTAAAAGTCATTCAGGCAAAAATGCAAATGTAATAGCTGGAAAAACGGAACCTATTTCTCATACAAGAGCCTCTCTGGAGACTTTAAAGGAAAATAACTGCCAAGTTTCAAAATGCAATGTCTGCATTTTCACCACAAAAAACACAGACACATAGAACCACTAATTACATTTATCTTTAGAATAAAATATGAAAAAAAAAACCCTCAGATCTTGCGATGGGCTCGTGCCACAGATATAAAGCACCAGTG
The DNA here is from genome assembly GCA_026776725.1 of Gnathonemus echidnorhynchus. Classification (NCBI taxonomy): domain Eukaryota; kingdom Metazoa; phylum Chordata; class Actinopteri; order Osteoglossiformes; family Mormyridae; genus Gnathonemus; species Gnathonemus echidnorhynchus. Next base: position 23,289,427 of record JAODJU010000130.1, on the reverse strand, counting down.
AATTGCAATGTTGCTGAAAGAGCCAGGGCAGGAAAGTTTAATTAATCCAACAGAGGACTAGAGCTGGAATAGGATGGGGGTCACGCGATGCAGTAAGGCAGGCAGCGGGCGCCCTGATTAGAGATGAAGAGCGCTGCATTGACCTCTGACCTCCGCAGGGAAGGGTAACATTACTCTGACCTAAAAACGTTTAGTGGCTGCTTGAGCACAAAACGCAGGTGTTGCTATGCGACAGCTACTCGGCAAAAGCGTCGCATCCGACCAGTAATGAAGCCGCCACTCTGCGCGAGAAATACAAATTAAACACAGCGAATGTTTCCCCCTTTCTGCGGTTAGCTTTAACTGCAGAGTCCCACGGGGGCAGCAGAGCAGACAGACTGAGCTTCAGCAAAACAGACATTAACCCGACAGCCTTAACCCATCCGTGGCAATCACGGCATCTCGGGGGGGGGAAGTAGCTGGGTTCTGTGCTGTGACCCCCCCCCCCCCCCCCCCCCCCCCCCCCC
>JAODJU010000130.1:23248658-23266274 GCA_026776725.1 Gnathonemus echidnorhynchus | reverse complement strand
CCAGTTTGGCCTCTCTGTGTCCTGTCTGCAAGTTCAACCTAACATGAGATCCGGCAGGTACTGCTTGACCTGTTAGGTCACAGCAGCTGCCACCAGCTAGCGAGTGTGAACCAGCCCCATTCAGCTTAGAATGTTTACATTTAATGTGATGTCACATGACACACACACAGCCACCATCGCTATGGTGAGACAGCAGCCAGTGACTGGAAACGCTTCTCAAGCAGCCAACAGTGACCCAGATTCTAAAAGTAAAACTAGCCACTAGACTTTCAGATGCTTAGCAGCAAACTCCGCTATGGCCATTCAGAGTCTCCAGGGATGCAGAGAGGACAGTTCAGCTCTACCATCTCTGCGCGTGTGGGGGGGGGGGAGGCGGGGGCAGGAACACATGTTTTCACAATGTGTGACACACCCTTGACTATCGGGTTCACGAGGACATCCCATAGCACATGGCTTATCGATTCAGCGTTTTGAATGCTACTGCACCAAAAGGTGCCAATACTCAAACATTTAAAGGACCTGGTAGTGATGCCACATCAGAGGACACATGCTACCTGCACCGCCCTTTCTGACAAAGAACAGAGGGATTTCCATATAATGCAAAGACTACTGAGTCTCAAAAACTCATCTCCACATCAGAGAAATATATAAACCAAACATGGTCGGGCTTTAGGACCTGGAGGGATCCTGTCTACGCTCCCAGATAACGAGGCACACACTCCTCCCCACAGTGTGTGTGTGACTCACATTAAAGGCACATTCGGTGTCAGAAGAGGAGGCGAACGTTAAGCCTTTGTTCTCAAATTAATTTATGACAAATAGCCAGAGGTCTCGAGATTAACCTGAAATATGCTTGGTTTTCCCAGCAGTGTGTACACATGAAAATCCAAGATCTCTCATTCTTGAATGAATGACACCCATTTCATTTGTGCTATGTCGCATCCTCTGGGTGCAGAAGAGTTTAGTTTATCAGAATAGATACGTAAATCCCTTTATTTTAACAGCCGACATTGAGGAATCGTGGGAATTTAAATTGTAGCAAAATCACTGTTATAAATAACACAACAATAAGTCACCAATCTGACACAGTTTGACAAGAAGTGTATTTCAGATATTTTAATTATTAATGTAATAGGGCCAAAGGAGGCCAAAATGTAATTTAACATCTAAGCTCCATAACAAGAAATGTAACTGTGGCAAAGCTGAACTTCGAACAAATGCAAGATAACACTCGTCAAAGGGAGTGAAGAGCAACTCCTAGGTGTTTTACAATGTAGCTGTCAGCCGATGTGCTTAATTGCACCCTAACGTTCCCGGAGAAGCTGCCACTTTGGTATAGCGTGTAGATAGAGGCAGGAGGCTCTCCTGTTCGGTTAACCAACATCAGAGTTTTGGCCTCAGTCGCCCAGCCTTCAGAACTCGCCCGTCAGAGGAAATTGGGCCGGTGTTGGCGGGCGGAACCGGGAGGCACCATAGAATCAAAACCGGCGGCAGGCTGGATCGAGGCAGTCCGAGTCACAGGTCCAAATGAAGGAGACTTTTATCTTTCTTTCATCTAAAGATGAAAAGGCAGAAACACACACACAGGCAGACGCAAATTATTCCGAAATTCTGAAATAATACTGCTGTACAATCAGTACCTATTCCTATCAGACAACTCCCCCCCCCCGATACACACCCTATTAGCGGTTACCATGTCCCCTCTAAGTGAATGTGGCTTCCTCACTTAATAGACTCGATGTTGCTTTTCAGCAGCCCTGACTGAATCCACCCCCCCACCCCCCCCATCAGTATCATCTTCTTTGCGGGTAGGATGATGATGAGCCACGTCCCGCCATCCCATTACCGTCGCAGCCGGCTCCAGCAGTAGAAGGTGACTGAGCCGCCAGGACCAGGAGACGCTGCGCTCGCTCGCGATACGCGCCCGTCAGGCCCCTTAATGGCGACACGCGGGAAACGGAGGGAGGATGATTTATACAAAATGCCATTAACATGACATGGATTGTGTAATCGTTAATGCTCCCCTCACCACAAGGGGGCGCCAACAGGCTCAGCCATAATCTCAGTGCATTCAGGGGCGACACAGCAGGAGCAGCTATGGAGTGACCTGGCTTTGGTCTGGCTGGGCCTTGGCCGTGTCACCGGTCTCCGGGAAACAAGATCGGGAGCAGAGCTCGCCTTCTGGGGTGCATTTCCAAAAAGCATAGGGCAGTTCAAACTATGCGAGTACGTTACAGGTGTTACCCAATACCATAGTTCAAACTACAGAGGTGACGATGTTGTGAACTTACATCGTACGATCCATCGTTAAACGACACAGGTGCTTCCCAGAACCATAGTTCGAATGAACGTTCATAAACACTGTCACTAAGCTGTAGTTACAAGCCTAGTTTCAGGTGACCATGTCATCGATGGCAGAAAATGCAGTCGAAGGACGGTAGTCACCATGTAAGTAAGGCGAGAATATTAAAGAATATTGCTGTACAAACATCTATTGTGTCAAGTGCTTTGAAAATGTAGTTGTAAGAGTACTTTTATGTACTTTGTTGATGAGTATGGTACTGTATGATTGAAGTGGATGTTGTTTACCCACCTTGTTTGTGCTATATGGTAGAATTCATTACATAGATAAACATATATTTACGGCTGCACGATTATGACAGCGCAATATTACATCAGGTAATATTGTGATGTTTGTAAAGCCAAATAGAAGATGATGTTACCCAAGAAAAATTATTGCCAAATAGAACTTAACAACAGAGTGTGTCTAGTATGTTGATGGCCTCGTCGCGAGTTTAGTCAACAGACACAGAGCAGTGCGGACAAATGCGACATGATTGTTACGCAGCCGCACATGGCGATGATGCTGAAATGATTCATCATTTAGTGCTTTATTACACACACAATATTAAACAAGAAAAAACATGGGGAGAGCAAATAAAACACGGGCAAATTAATGGCTAAAAATAATGAATCACTTCATTATATATAGAGCTTTCGTTACAATATTAATAATATTACAAACAAAAAAAAAAGCACAAGGGCTTGGGTTCGAATGCGTGGCCACAGGGGGGCTGATGTGCACCTGTCATTCCCAGTGAGCCATTAACAGTCTGTGTGCTCAACACCACGTCAGGAATTCATATCAGTTAGCAGTGTGATTGAACTACAGATTACAGATAGAGCCGATTTCAGTAACTGCACTGTTTCTTTTTTTCCTCTACAAGAAGCATCATACAAGTATCACATTATTATGATGCTATAGATATTTGAGCTTTTTTAATATTATTATTGCTGTTATATGACTGACAAAACAAATTAATAATGAAAAATCAGCACAACTGTCATATTTAGAAATAATATTACAAAGTTTGTGAGTTTTTGCAAGCGATCCGCTTTGAGAGTCAGACCAATCACCTCTGGTCCCATTGTAGTTTGAACTAACGTGGTTCAAACTACTGTGGTACTAACAGAGTACAAAGGTTTCGGGAAACAGTCGTACTTCGGATGTTAGTTAGTTTAAACTAACATAGTACGATGCATCGTTAATGCACACTTCCATTGTTGTATGGGAAACGCACCCCTGGTAATCTGGTTATCATACTTGATGCCAGGATTAACTAACCATAAATCCATCGGCCAGTAAAACTGTCAGAGCCCATCAGGATGCACAGGACTATGAAGTAGCTCACAGGACCGGGCTAATTAGCCTGCGCTGGTTTCATTCTGTCCACGGTGCAAGGCCGGGCAGAGGATGGGCGAGAAGCATCTGACAGCTGAAGCCGGGCAATAAGGGGGGCAGCCAACAGACGCACCAGGGCTGTCTGTCACGGGGAGGAAGGAGGCGCTGTCCGTCGGTGTGGGGGGGGGGGGGGGATGAGGCAGCTGTGCGGCTTCCTACACTTAATGGGGAGGAGGAGGGTTTCAGCACTAAGGCGGGCAGATACACCCCCACACAAGGGCTGTAAATCACACTCACCGAGTCCATTAAACACGGGAGAAAGCGCAAAGCGCGACACGGGGCATCGGAACCAGCGATTTGATACGATCTGATACAAGCGTCTTCGAATAAAAGGATATTAGCAGAGAGCTCGTAATGCGCGGCGAGGCTGCCACAGACGTCCGGCAGATTAGGCAGCGTGCTGGTGATGCACCTCACTGACAGCGAGCTGGCACCTCCCATCCCTATGACTGTTAGGAGCAACATCGCTGTAAGAAATGCAGGACTTACCGCTAAAAAGCCCAAACTCTTGCCTACTGCAGAGATGTTTAGAGAATGGCATTTTGATATATTAGACAAACACTAGAACTAATTAGGCCTTCGGTTGTGGTTAAGGACCCAAGATGGACAGCAAGGTGAGCTCCTTCCTCTCAGAGGACAAGAGGGAATGTCTCTCAGGCCCCCCGAATCTCACATGGGCAGCAGCTCCTGCAGCTCCCCCCCCCCTCCAGAAAACAACCGGGTCAATAAAAAGAGAGCAGAGCAAAAGTGACACAAACCCAGGATCCTTCTGGAAGGAACTTAATAATTACCTAGTTCATCGCGAGGACAGACCGAGGGGGGGTTAATTGAAAGGCTACCAAGCATGGCAGTCATGGAGAGAGTTCTCAAGAAACCCCAAGGATCTTGCTGGAACTGTTACTCTGCTACTCAGCTCCAGAGGGCTCTGCGGAATGTGAGCCAAACATCCGAAAAAAATCTCCAGGGGCAACAGGCCAAAGTCACCCATGTTCTCAGTGGCAGAAATGACGGCAGACGCTGTGTCGCTGTCTCCGTTAGCATGTTAGAGCAGGCAGGCAGGCTGATGTGCAGAAACACTTGTCACCTAAGATGAGTGAGGTCTTGGACAGCGCAGTGGCTGAGATGTCAATTACGGACAGATTCATGCAAAATCCACCCATCACCCTCATATCTCACCAGCCAATGGTCTCCTGCTGAAGTTACAGCACTATACTAACAACACAAAGGCTGTGGGTCAAAAGCCCAAGAATCACATAGGAAATATAAGTGTCACATACATGAATAAATGAAGATTAAGCTCCTTTAAACCATGGTAATCTGGGGCGGAGATGTTCATTGGATAAACGGGCCAGGTTAACCATCTTCGGGTCGACTGAGCTCAATACTTTTCTTTCTTCCCCTTTTATGTGCCAGTTACATTTGCAGACACCTCAGTAGGAAGCCTGTGAAATACCCAACCTATGACCAGGCTTCCATGAAGATAATTAAAGCCCAAGGGGGAGACCGATGGCCAGAGGTGCTCCGTTACTGTGTCTGAGACCGAATCGTTAGCCTATATGGAGAAACCACAGCAAAATGCTGAGTCTGGCTTTGGATCAACAAGGTTCCTATGAAAGGCCAGGGCATACGCCAGAATCCAACCAGGACACAGCGGTGTACTGCTGTTGGTGGGGGAGGGGGCACGAGGGGTTCAAACATGCCAAATGACCTCTGACCTTGCTGGGGCAAAGCCATCGGTGAGGAAAACTATACAAAACGAATGCAATGGTGTCTGTGAAAGAGGCGAGCGGGAAGCTCAGTGACTGTGGCTGTTGGCTGAACTACAGACACCAAAGCAACTTATTGTGGCCTGATTCTGAGTCTCAGATCAGTGATTCATTCATCAACATTCCCAACAGTTTTCTATCAAGCTCAACTTGGTACTATATCCTCAGAACTGAGACAAAACACCTGTGAAAGATCTGCTTTGTAGATAAACACAAGGTCCACGTTTCTCAAGGTACTCCCCTTCAGACCTGGCTCACAACAATGATGTCATTCAGCATTCGGGGCACAATGATCATCCACTGTAAATTCTGAATCAAAATGTTGCAGGCATTAATTTAAGTGATAAACTGCAATGTAACAGCCTTGCAAGATGAGAAAATGAATAAATAGAATTAGATTATTTCACATAATGGACAGCACCTTAATTACTAGTATCTGTAACAAAAGTGTTATCAAATTGCCTGTAGGTGTGCGTGTGTGACTGAATGGTGTGTGTTTGCCCTGCAATAGGTTGGCGCCCCATCCTGGGTTCTTCCCTGTCTTGTGTCTGTAGCCTCTGGACCCCCGCAACCCTGAATAGGGTAAGAGTTTAGAAAAGACGGCTGGATGGATGAATGAATGAATGGATTGATGGATATAACAGTAAAATCATTCCAGTATTTTCCACCATGGCAGTTTCGTTGCAGTCTGGCTCCAGAGAAAGCAGGCTGAGGATTCCTGTCGAGCCCCACGGGACCCCGGCTGTCACCTCCCGGTCTGCAGGTTGGTGGAGAGCTAAGCCTTCCATCATGAGTGTTCACAGCGCCATCCCCAGGCAGCCGGCGGGAATACTGTCGGAGCATCTGGGGTGCAGACGAGTATCTGCGGGGTGAACAAGGTCACCTGGGCGATGCGGTCACAGCACGGGGAGCGAGTACGCAGCCCACTCAGGAGAACACCGCAAGGGAGAGACGCTGCAAGCCAGTGTAGCCCAACTGAAGCCGCATTTAGGAGCAGCGGAGTCCTGGTGCACACTGCATCAGCGCAACCCTCCGTAGTCACTGCACACTGGGTGGCCTGGACTGCACATCCCTCCCTGGTTACCGCAAGTTAATGTTTGCCAAGCTGGAAAATAAAGATTTATACTGAAATAAAACTGCAAAAAACACATCAGAATTAAAGGCTTTCGTAAAAACATAGCCATGGGCTGGCAGGAAAGGGAATTAATTAAAATGTTGCGCACAAAACGTAATTCTCTCATCCACCAAATACGGTTGGTGTGATAGAGTCTTCAGCAGCACAGGCTGACAGCCCTTTACTTACTGCATGGGATGTGAAATAGACCCATGGGGAAGTTTAAAAAAACCACACATCTGATAAAATGGGCTGGACAAAAAGGAACTCAAGCATCAGCGACTGGGGGGAGAAGCCCCTCAAACCCCGTGTAAGGTTGCAGCTGGATTCCCCCACGATTGAGACTCTATCATAAGCACCTCCCACGGCTGCAGTTTCCACCACACCTGCAGACAGAAACCACTGAGCATCCTACCCAGGATCCATGCTCAAACAAACCAGGCAGCTGCCTGGGGCCCCATCGGCACAAGGAGGCCCAGACAAAGTTATGAAAAAAATATATTATATACATGGCCGGCTCTAGGTATTAGACATCTCTAGATATCTTCAATTTTCTTGGAGAGGGGGCCTCCCAAGTAAAACATTGCCTTGAGCCCAAAAAAAGGTAGATCCGGCACAGAGTCACCTCATACCATAGGGTTGCAGGTTCAAATCTAGCCCCAGCTCTGTGTGTGTTGATATTCTGTATTTTCTTTATGAATGGAGTTTTTACTCGCCTGAGTCAAAATTACAATTTTTTGGCAAATTTGACATCTGTGGCCACGTGCATGCTGCTACATTTTCTTTTAAAAGCAAAGATTTTCAACGAAAACAATCTCCATCCACACTGAAATAATCAAAAACATATATGATGTAGCTGTTATATTTGCCTACATTGGGCATGTACACATCAACATAGTGACTGGTAAATTAGTTTCGTTTTGTGCAAACACGCAGCGGTCACACTGTGCATCATGCTATTTAGCCTCATACATGTCAGCATCAGGGAAAGCGACAGTGAAAGCAGCTCCTCCAATATGCTGGGATACTGTTTACTTCAGTGTATGATCATGTGAACAATCAAATCAGGGAAGGGCCACTTGATGAGTGGGGACCAATAGAGAGCATAAAATGTAGCTGGTTTCTTAGCATTTTCAACCATCTGGTTCCCTTGGCAGAAAACCTATGAGAAGTGTGAATGGGATTTCAGAAAATCACCGGCAACAATGTCTGTGGTTAAAACGAGTATTAAAAAACCTTTTTTTCACGTTTTGTTGTACAAGGTACATTATTAAATACTGGTGGTATTCTGACAGATTTTAGTGCTTCATGTGGAAGAAATTAGCATGTCGCTAACACTGCTAAGGGAAGTGAACAACAGAACTGCAATGCGCCGATTTCCCAACATCAAGCTAGTCGTCGCTGATCTGAGACCAGTTTTTGCAGGACCTGCATTCCCCCGAAGGAAGCTTGTTGAAAAAATTCTTTAGCCACATCGCTGTACATCTTAGCTGATTCTTATCGTTATAATTATGTTTATGATAACAAAATATAGGTAGATAAGATTTGTTTTGTCTTTTTTTGTATATAATTTTGAACATATTTGAACATTCTCTTCTTTTTTGAATGTTTATAATACAGTTGTAAAATAAATTTATCAAATGTTTATTGGAGTCCATCTGGGTTGGACAGTTGAAATGAAAACATTTTGGATATAAACATTCCGATAGACGGTTCTCCCATGTTAGCTAGACAGCGGCCAGTCACTTAGTTTTCACCTCTCTATAAACTTTTCTGATCAAATTTAAAGAATGACACTACAGAAGAGGATCGAACTACCATATTGGATTGCTGACTAATTTATTCATTTGCAGTGGTGCCTAATGAACTGGCAATGACAAACTGCATGAGGGTGGGATTTTCTGACAAATCTGGTCTCAGATCAGTCATACTACTCAAGCCATGTGTGAAGTCATATAAGTGACTTTCACTTTTGTTACCAAAATGTTAGCAACATATTACTTTCAGGGACACCAAACAGCAGAATTTGGCGAAATACCACCAGTAACAAAAAAATGTATGTCATCCAGCAAAAAAATGAAGGTTTTTAAAAACGTGTCTTAACTATAGATGTTATTGTCGCCAATTGTCTGAAATCCCATTCACTTTTCCCATAGGAGGTGAATGCATGTTCAAAAATGCTAATAAGCTACCTTCAAAATGACAACATGACTTGTGCTCTCTATTAGGGCGCCAGTTTTCCCTCATCCACACTCAAAGACTAAAACCAAAAGGAGAGCATCGGCAAAAGCCCCCGTTTTTCAGGGTTGAAAACTCCGGGGTAATGTCAACGGAAGGTGAAAACGGGCACTAAAGTCAGTGTTTTTAAATGAGAACATAGCAGTGTGGACGTGGCATATGCCAGTGAGAATAAGCGGGATGACTTCTCCTGCACCAGGTAAACTGTGTGGTGAGCATTGTGCCTAGCTAGCTAATGGAAGGTGTTGTGTCTGGATTTAGCAGCTGCTTGTCTTGGGTAGCTGTTTGAATGCAGTTGTTTACTGTCAAGGCTCAATAAGTCGATAGAATAGAATTATAACCCTAACGACACGATCATGGCACTTTCCACCTTTGTTTAAGTGGTTTGCTGTTACCCTATAGGTTACGTGTGCATCAGATGTGAGTGTTAACACATCCAATAAGCAAGATGAGGCAGCACAGTGGTGCAGTGATTAGAACTGTCGCCTCACACGTCCGCGAGGGTTTGAGTCTCTGTCATGGCTCTGTGTGTGGAATTTGAATGTTCTTCCTGTGTTGTTATGGGGTTACCACTGGGTACTGTGCCTAGGTTAATTGGTATTACCAAACTGCCTGCAGGTATGAGTGGGCCCTGTGATTGGCTGGGTTGTTCCCTGCCCCCTGCCTTGCACCCCAAAGGCTGATCCCCCTACAACCCCAAAGAGGATAAGCTGTTACAAAAAATGGATCTTTTTTTTTTTTTTTTTGCTCCCCCAAGTGCAAATATCAAACTGTGCCTATGATCATCTTCCCTATTTGGAGGTGGGTTCCTACCGTAGATTTAGTGACTTTGTGCTGTCCTTAGCACCTGGGTGCCCCATGGCAAACCGGCATCCTGGCATACTTTGCAGTATGACCTGCACTGACCCAACACAGGTTCTTCTGAACATATATGGGCCATTGACTACATTAAGTGGCTTCGGGGTGGGGGGTGGAATCGAGAGCTTCTTTGGTGGCCAGATGTTCCTGCATCATGGTAACGCGTGTGATGGTGGGTGGGGGAGGCGCAGGAAGGAAACCGCCAGAGATTCTGGAATGTGATCAGAGCCAGACCGGAGCACCACAAGGCGGAACGCAGCTGCTACCATCACAAGGCTGTACGGCTGCCATGCAAGATGCGAAAAGCAGCATGTTTGGTTTCTTGTGCGTGGGTCGCATTCGTGGCTCTGCGGTACCCACAGCTGTTGCGGTCGCATCACGCGGGGCAAGCGAAGGGAGCATGAACTGTGAACAAATGCACTCTTCACCTTCTGTACCATGGTAACATAAGCTTTCTATTTGTGCTGGTCCTGCAGTCTGAAAACCATCAACAATGGAACAAAAGGGGAGATGCACAGTGGGAACGTGGGTAAAGGAGACGGTGCAGATGAGTGGTGTTGGAGATGGAACCAGTAAGCAACAGTAACACGTTCTGGATTACATCAAATAAGTTCAGATTGGTAAGTACCACCTCTCTGTATGATCCACCCCAAAATAATGACAGGGAAAATTCAGTAGCAACACCACTGCAAGATTAGAAATCAATAAGCAATTATTTTTTCATTAAAAGCTAAACCAGAATACAAAAGGATTCAGCACTATGGAGACAAGGAGTGTTTGTTTTCAGTTTTCTTGTATTGATTTTCCTATTTAAAGTCCCCTCTAGGATTGTGTAGCAATGGCTCCGGGTCACTGGTTCATAACACAGGATTCACAGGAGTGCAGGCCTCAAAGGAGCATGGACCTCACAGCAGCGCAGGCCTCACAACAGTACAGGGCTCACGTCAGTGCAGGCCTCACGTTAGTGCAGACCTCAAGGAACATAGACCTCACAGGAATGCAGGTCTCAAAGGAACACAGATCTCACAAGAATGCAGGATTCACAGGAGCACAGACTTCAGAAGAGGGCACAGGATTCACAATTATCAAAAAGTGTGACAGTTCCTGTGCCTCTAAGCAGGAGGCAGCGGGGGCCATTTGGAGGCCAGCAGAGGTTTAATGTGGCCTGTTCTTCCTTCAAGAACTGACCAGGTTATTGCAGCAATGGCTAAAAGAGGGAAGAACTGGTTTCTGTCTTCAGGAGCTGAATAGTACCATGTTACAATGTGGGAATGGAGAAGGCAGGGGAAAATAGACACCCCCCCGCCTCCCTTTTGCTCTTCAGGTGAATAATTTAAATTAAGCTCTATGAAATCCTCCACAAAACCTAGTTGCAAAACTCCCATAGAAACGTTCACCAGGAAACATTTGTGGATTTGAGAACCCTGGTGTGGTTAAGGGCCAGTGATGGTTCCCACCATCCCTAGGGCTCTTTGGGGCTGGTAGCAGGTGACCAAAGAGTGTGTCGCTGGCACGGGGGCAGCACTGTGGGTATATCAGCAGGACTGATAAACTGATTCTGAGAAAACCGGTGACAGTGGCCACTACTGCCCCCCCATCACCACCATCACCACCTGGACTGGCTTGCAAAGCCATTAGAATAAAGGAGTCCTACTTAAGGTTTTGGTTGCAGCAGATTCACATCCCTGAATCTTCAAGGCGCATCAGGCAGAGAGAAATCGAGCCACGCATGAAGGCCAATGGATCTAAAATGGCCACTTAGTGGGGTCACGGAATATAAACCCCTTCAACTTAAGAGTCTCACTTCCCAAGGTCAAACAGGTGAGACTGTGCTAACTGGCTACCTGGAAGCTGGAGTGGCTCCTCCTGCAGCCCGCAGCAGACCCCGAGGAGGTGCCAGCTCTACTGCCCACCCACTGGTTCTCCCTTGCTGACGCAGACACCCCCTGCTTTCAGGTACCTTTCAATTAGAACCCGATTTGCACCCAGAGAACTGTGCGAGGTTCACTGCTATTCAAACGATTATTCAAAATACTCAACAAAAAAAAATCACACCCTGGGGAGCCCAAGAGAGGAAATTAGCATGGCCAGGTCCACAAGGCGAGTGAGCAGAATGTGTGCATCGCGCTGGGCACCGAATCAGAGGAACGGACGGGCCACCTTCGGCCAGTCAGGTATCGAACTGGAGTCGAGGAGTCGGGGACAAATTAAAACAAATGAAAGGGCACAAGCATAATCAGATACAGCTTGAGCGGTGGAATGTTTCAGAGGGCGAGGCGGCTCGTCGATAGGCCGCGAATGTGGTGTTGAGTAGCCAGTGCCGCCTCAGGAAGGAGTCAGGCTGCTTTCATAATGCAGACTGAGCCCCAGATCCACAGCGGAGCCATGACCTTTGCACTCTGACCTGTGTGTTTAAACGTTCACCATTTTTGGACAGGTCTACATACAGAAATAATTTGGTATTATTCTGCGCCTCAGCTTTGACAAATGTACCCATTTGTGCCTTTTTATTGCAATTTTATTAATTTATACAGCTAGATGTTCTTACTGGGAATTTCAGATTTACCACTTCACTGCGGCACCAAACACCATGTGGCTCCCCCCCCCCCCCGAACCACAAATCAGCAGCATTTTCTGCTTCCCCTTTAAATCCAGCAAGCATGAATTAGTTCCACAATCCTTTTAATCAACTTCCCGCTATTCATTTTATTTCAATCGCTGGACAATATCAGCGTGATATCAGATACAGGGTGATGATACCCCTTATCGTGCCGTGCACAGCGTAGTCACGGAAACAAGGGTAACTGCCAGTGTTGGGTGGCCTGCTTATCCGACCCCAGTATCAAATAACTCATCGGTGTGTCAACACCTCCCAGCCAATTACGCAAACACACTTTTAATCATTGTTATAGGTCTGGGCAGAATTACAGCCGGAAATCTTGATTTTTTTTTCCTTCTGGAAGATGTCCAAAGTGTATTAAGATGCCAGTCCAACATCGAGCTGACGTTCTAGAGAGGGTAACGCCAGGTCAGCTGCCGCTGTGGGCCATAATGTCACTGTCACTCCCCTTTAACACATCAGTGTGGAGCCCCAGGCGTTCCGCTCACATGCCAATCCACTCAGTACTGTCACAGATTAGCGAGGAATCCGAGCAGCTGGATGCTGCTTCGTTAGTGTCCCTCACGCATACACACACACACACACACACACACACACACACACACACACACACACACACAGGTTTGTAATTATATCTTTGTGGGGACTCTTCGTTCATTTCTATGGGGAGAACTCAACATGATGACCTTATCCCCTACCCAGCCCTAACCGTACCCATAAGTAACCAAACGAAATATGAGACTTGTGGCATTTTTACTTTTTTATTTCATTCACGGATCTTTGTGGGGACCTGAAAAATGGTCCCAGCAACATCAAAATAACAGGCTTTTATCACATTGTGGGGGACATTTGGTCCCCACAATGTAATACAAACATAATCCACATAAACATACACGCACCCAGGATACCCCGAGAGAGACGCTGTCTCATTACTGGCTCCCGTCAGCGTCGAGCCTGCCCAGGTGGCCACTGCGTGGGCCTTCTTCATCTCAGCACCACTGTCAAAAACATCACATCAAAGATGAGATACGTTACGCTAACGCCACATCGAACCGCGTGTCTGTGGAGTCCCGCTGCACGACCACGTGCCACGTCTTCACTCCTGAGGGTAAATAAAGACAACACTAGGGCCCGAGGCTCTGCACGCCTGGCACCTGACGGTTGCCTAGTAACGCGGGTCCCCCAGGTTATGCTGAATCCTTCCTTATTGGTCAACAGCCAGCGTTGACAATGTGAGACTCAGTAGTCATTATTCTGCCTTTTCGGCTGCGTTTTTAACATGACACCGCGATAACGTCGCTGTGTTTCCCGACAAAGTGCGGAGTGAGCCATCAAGGACTCTGTATTTCCACGGAACCCCTTTCTTAATGGAGACGGGACAGAATATGGATAGAGCCTTCTGACAGCATCACCCTGCAGAAGCGAGGAGTCCCTCCAACCATCGCAGTTTGTTTATAAAGCCCACGCCCAGCTATTCTGTAAGCTACCCCCTCCCCCCCAAAAAAAAAAAAAAAAACTGTCCCGGCTAACAGCTTAATCCCACTGTCAGGTTCTGCTGCCTTTCCAGCCTCCACTGAGTCTTCAATAACCATAGCTAGTTCTAAAAATGGATATGAGTATATGAGGAGCAAAGGGACAGAAGCAGCCCCCCCTCCTTCTGACAGGTCCATTACATCGCCCCCCGCTCCACCCTCCTTCCAACCAGTTTACTGCTGCATCACTGCAGCTGGCTGCCAAACTGTAATCCCGAGACCGTATCCCAAAAGGAAGCTCATCAGTGCCCCGGCCATCCATTTAATTACGGGGACCCCCCCGCCGGCTTTCTTGGGGCCTGATTGGTTAATAATTCATTCTGAAAGATTGGACCACAGGCCCCAAATGGAATGGATTGAATCAGCACATTGATTCTAAGCCCTGTTAAACCGGAGACGGAATGAGGTAAGAGGTACATCTGAACCCTCCTGGCAAGGATCGTCCGTTTGCCTACAGCCAGCCCCGTGGCACTGCCAGACCACCCACAGACTCGCCCTGGCTCAGACTGCTGGCTCAGGGCATGGATGACGGCCAATCGAAAGCCAGCATTGCAGCAGTTCCTAACAAGCAGCTCTAGCAAACTGTGTGATATTGAAGAGTCTGGTCAGAGATACATAAACTCCTCGAAGAAATAATGAAGGTGCAGTGATGGAAAAAGGGCTCAATTTTCACACTTAACTAAAAGTACAGCCACACCAAAATGTTACTCAAGTGAAAGTTAGACTTTCAGTAAAATACTACTCATAAAAAAAAATTGTGACTTGCTGGGCTTGTAATGCAGATTGACGGAATGACATTACATTGTTCTTTAATCTGTGGAAAATGAAAAACCGCTGCAAAGGCTAGATTTAATAATAAATTATAAATATGTCACGGGCCAGTATTTTGAGACCTTTATCTGGTGAATGACCCAAAAAAATCCCTCTTCATCCACTATGAAAAATGTCCGATCATGCACTGCAATCATCACCATTATTTCAGTCAACTTAGCTGTGTTTGCAGGTCTGGTGCTGCTGACTGTGAATATTGATTAAGTTAATCGGTATGTTGTGCAACATCAGTATGTCAGCTGACATACTGTGCATATCTACATATTGTTTGTTCCATCTTCATAAAGACCATACATAATGCTAAATAAATAAATAATAATAATAATAATAATAATAAACGAGAGAGAAAAATATTGTCGATATATTGTTGTGAATCACATTTCACTCTGAATTATGCTGCCCTACACTCAGGTGTGCTGCATTCCTCATGCAAATAGCTTTTTTAGCAACATTTTGCTACCTCTCAGATATCAAAGAAGGAATGTATTTCAGTGATGGAAAAACTGCTACATAATAAATAACAATACATTTAATTTTAAGGTGCCTTTCAAGGAACTCAAGGACACCTTACAAACACAATATACATTGTTGCAGTACAAAAAATTAGCATATAATAAACCAAAACAAAAAATGAATAAAAATAAAATAAAGAAAAATATAATAATATAAAAGCTGCCACAGCAGCAGCATCATAATGAGTGTGCAAGTTTAAATACAGAAATCCTGTTGATATTACGGATATCAGGAGGTAGAGAATTCCATAGACTGGCAGCAACATGACTGAGAGCTCTAAATCCTATAATGGTCAAGCGAACACGGGGCACAACCAGAGAGACAGAGTGGGAAGATCTAGGAGTGTGGGAAGGAGTGTGAATATGTAAGAGATCAATAAAATATGAAGGAGCAAGATTGTGAAGGGCTTTGAAAGCGAACAGTAGAATTTTGTAATCAATACAATATTTAATGGGAAGCCAATGAAGTTGCTGAAGAACAGGACTGATATGAGCTGTGATAGGAGCCCTGGTTATAATATGAGGGGCTCTCTTTATAATAACGCTCTAAAACAGATAAAATATGTATTTGCACTTTACACAAAGCAAACATGTCATAAAAACACAAACATGGTAACATATATAGTACCAGTCATAAGTCTGGACGCATCTGATTTTAATGCATTTATTCTGTTTTGTTATTTAATAGTAAAAGGAAGTAAAAGGAAGTGAGGTAATGAAGTAACACATCACACCTCGCAAGGACCAAGAGACGTGTGCAACATCTCAAGATTTTCTCAAATTTTAGACTCTTAAAAACAGCCCCTTTTTGCTTTAATGACAGCGTTGCAGACTCTTGCCATTCTTCCAGCCAGCGTCTCCCATCCAGCACATTCCAGCCCCAACTCTATAGGATGGTGGTTGGGGGATCTTGGGGGCCAAGTCATCCATCTCTTTCCTTGTTCACAAGATAACACATAGTCATATCCTCATTGTGTGCTTAGCGTCATAATCTTGTTGAAAAACGAGTGATTTTCAGTAGGGGTATCCAGACTTTTAACTGGTACTGTATAAGACAGATGGGCAACACAAACGGGATCTGAAGAAGGTCCACCTTCAGTACTGGCAGGTAGGAAGCATACAGACAGACAGCTAACAGCCACACGTGCTCTCAATTTTAGCATAATAGCATAAGAGTGTTATGAAGGCCACGCAGCAACCCTTCTGGCACTAGAGGAAATGTGGATGACAGAGTGCTGATCTAACTACCTCAGATCCTGCAACTGAGGAGTAAGAAATCCAATATTCCACTTTCTTTCATCCAATCACCCCCAAATCCCACATGAGCCTCTTTGGGATTCGAAAGGACGTCCTGGAGGTTAAGCCTCTAATGCGGGCATTTAATAAAGCCTCGTCTCGCCGACGTGCCGGTTTGCGGGAGGTCGCTGAGAGGGCACCACACATTACTGACCCGGCTTCGGCCCAAATCCCAGGCGCCGGGGCATGTTGACGGTGTGGGCCAGTGGCGGAACAACTGTACACTGGGCTCTGGGGCAAAAATGGACCATGCTCCCCCCCCTTTCCAAATTCACACCTAGGGCCTGCCTATGCCAGATGCAGCAGTTACAGGTGAAATTAGCCTCCAAATATCATACCCATCATGCATTGCAGTAGTGAGCAAATTCCACAAACGTTTTTTTCGTTAAATACAGGCCTCGACAATATAGTTTGACTAGAAAACACTGCAAAGTATTACATTTCCCAAAGTATTGTCCCAAATATTTTTGTGTTATGACTCCCACCATAATGAGATTGTATACATGAAAAAGAGAGATGTAAAAGAAGCATGTCATTTAATACACATGACATCAGCGCTTTAATCCACATAAATGTTTTGCATACATATGAGATTTGCAGTCTGAGAGGGGCCCTCAACATTGCTGGGGGAGCCCGGGCCTTGGGGCAGCTGCCTTAGCTGCCCCTCCTGGCAGTTCAGCCCGATGTGGGCTGACTGATCTGAAGTTTACAGAATGCACAGCAATGCCAGAGACAACGTCCAAACAACAGAGTCACGTGCTGATCTCTGCCTTTACCTCCACCCCACAATGTTCATGCAAATCCATGCATGATAAGTAACATGACTCAGCCGTGTCAGGAGCACCTGCAGCCCCAGGACAGGAACATATATGTCTGCATGCGGGCATGTTTGCAGGAAGTTGCTCATTTCATTATCATGTTGATGTCAAAAGGGCCTTTCCATTTTACCCATTTACACAACTGGATACAACAGCCGTCATCATCTCATTCATCCGTCCTCCCATTTACAAAGCCGTGATAATCACCTTGGTTTGTGCACAGCTGTGATTAGGGCGCCCTATGAAATCCATCTTATTTCTTCTGAAATGCAGTTTTATTTTTTCCAAA
>JAODJU010000130.1:23233063-23247181 GCA_026776725.1 Gnathonemus echidnorhynchus | reverse complement strand
TGATCATCCCATTCATATTCACACAGCTGTGATCATCCCATTCATATTCACACAGCTGTGATCATCCCATTCATATTCACACAGCTGTGATCATCCCATTCATATTAACACAGCTGTGATCATCCCATTCATATTAACACAGCTGTGATCATCCCATTCATATTCGCACAGCTGTGATCATCCCATTCATATTAACACAGCTATGATCATCCCATTCATATTCACACAACTATGATCATCCCATTCATATTCACATAGCCATGACAATTCCATCCATATTTTCAAACTTTCACACCTGCACAGTTTGCGCGTGATGCAGCACACAGCAGGGAGGGCGTATCTTGAGCTTGCCAAAGCAGCGTCACTTGGCAGCCGGTAAGGCGAAACCTCTACTTTGTTTCCCTAAAAAGGACTCACCTAATATGACCCTGACATCAACCTCCTGTATGGTTTTCATTCAGTTCTGGCTTATCGCATACAGAGCAGTGGTTGACAGCATGGATGTGTAACCTGAAGGTCAGCTGCTTCCCCCGTGTTGCTAGATCCTCAGAAGCCCCTTCTTATGATGCTATGATCATCCCAATAACCTAGACCAGGGCTCCTCAAATCTGGCTCTCCATTCCAAATCCAGGCCGTGTTTTCAGTTCTCCCAGGTAATTACTGTAGTTTAATAATTACTGACTGATTGGCCACAGAGGCTTCACACCTGGCTCACAGGTAAAGGAAGGCTGGAAGTAATAATTATTGATACCTTATTGATCCCCATGGGAAAATTCTCTTTACGCCTCCCGCAACTTGCTCTCTGTAGGTGAGCGCGAGTCAGCGCTGAAGGACATCCACCCACACCAGCGCCCAGGAAGCTGGAGGTTAAGGGCTTTGCTCAAGAGCCCGAAGGTGTGCTGAGGCTGAGCTCAAACTGGTGACCCTCTGATCACAAGCACAGAGACTTAGCCCAGCCTTTGCGGACCGTGATTTTAATAGCCCCCCCCCATGCCTTACCACCAAACGGCCCTATGCATTACCATCAAACGGCCCTATGCATTACCACCAAATGGCCCTATGCCTTACCACCAAACGGCCCTATGCCTTACCACCAAACGGCCCTATGCCTTACCATCAAACAGCCCTGACTCTTTGTCCCCAAAGCCCACAGAGACATCATGCAGGTCCTGAAGCTCCCATCCCATCATATCACCACATCCATTCACACCTCGAAGGAGTTGTAAAGCTCATCTCTGTCACTGTTGACATGCCAGCAGACAAGGAGGGGCCTTCACAGAACGATTTTCAATTTGTATCCATCACGCTAACCTTGCAATGTGACGTCCTGATCTGTTCAAGCTTGGTGTCTCGGGAGATGGTCGTCATACGCAGACGCGAGGTGGACAGGCCCAGGGCGCGACAAACACAACTGAGCAGGTAAATCAATCAGACGAAGAACTACCAAGAGCAGAAGAGCATGTCTTCGGTTCACTGACTCAAGACTACCTCTTCCTTTACACTTAGATGTGCACTGTCCCTCCTGACATGGAGATGAGATTGTTAAGTACAAGAGGAAACCTTCCGGAAAAAGGTCACAAAAAGCCACTTCATCGGAGAAAAAGCTCTCAGCTTCTGCTCACCCTTGAGGAATCGCGCATGTGTTTAAGAATTCAGAATCAGAACTCAAGCCCGACAGCAAAAGCAGCATTCTGAGCAAAAACACAGCGAAGGAATTTGTGAGTGTAAATGCGTCACTGGTTAATGCAGGCCATTGTGTCTCTCCTTGTAATTTAGCCCCTTTCTTAGCCACTTAACGAGCATATCACATTGGCCCGTGTTGTCACAGCAGAGGCCTTGGGGTAATGATTTTGAACAATTCATTTTAAAAATGGAGAGCTCTGGAGATCCCAGGCTCATTAAATTATTTATTCACGGCTTTGAATGAGGAGACATTCAATTATTCAAATGTTGACATTTAACAGCAAGTCAACTCGGCTGACTGAATTTTACCGCCGTGGTTCAGGAAGTCCGGAGCGGAGATCCCCCTAGGGAGAGGCACGTGGAGGGGCTGGGGGGGGGGGCAGATTCGCTCCTGTGACACCACCTGCCCCCCTGTACCCCCCACCACACCTCCCGGAGAAAGGGACTCCCTAAATTAATTGTGGATGATGGACAGAAGTCATGGAGATGCGTACTGACCGTAGCTTTGAGGTCTTCTGGGGGTTGTTAAGGAGCCAAGCAAAGGGAACCATTGGAATTGGACTGTTTTTTGCGCCAGTGCAGCACGGTAAACATGTTCCCCAGTGTTTGGGCTGCTTGTGTGTGTGGAGTTTTCTGTGCTCTTTCCAGTGTTTGGTTTAGTTTCAGTACAGGGTGGTAACCAGTGGAGGTAACCAGGAGAGACTGGTTTATTTCTGGATTTAATCAAATGCAAGTGATAAATACGATGAGGGTTCTTAAAAATGACTTATCAACAGAAGAACACCAAACAAACGGACAGCTGTGTTTACCTGGGCGTCTACCAGCAGGTGCCTCATCAAGGTCATTGACTTCTTCAGGGTGTCCTTCTCGTTGGGCAGGAAGGCATGTTCCTCATGGTCCAGGGCCTGGGGCCTGTTCACCATGAAGTGGGAGATCTGGTCGTTCAGGCTGGTGAGGGACTGCACCGCTGTAAGGTTGGAGAGCGGAGAGAAAAACAGCGACGTCAGCCGCCAGTCACAGTCAAGGCAGCGGCGCGTCGAAACCACCATCTGCTGATCTGCTGGAACCGAAGTCTCATCGGGCTGCAGGCCACCTCACGCTCCGCAGCACCAGCGTTTGGGTCTCGGCAACCCCGGCTAGAAAAGCGATTACTGGAAATGGGCTGATGAATGGGGACCGTGCTGGGATTACAGAATGGGGATTGGGGGATGTTTTTGGGATTATTAAATAAAAGTCACAACACTGCAGGGACCCGTGGCAAAGCCAAGCTGCAGGTGGACATTAAACATATATAGTCAATTTCTGGTTTAGATCCATTGCTTCACAGCTGCAAGCTGGCTCTCCAGGGTTCTTATACAAAGTATCTTCTGAGTGTACAATCCCTCAGACTCCACAGACCAGATCTGCACTCCCTTCAGTAAAACACTCTCGGCCATTCCTGTCATTCCCTTCTGGGACGTCGAACTTCAACATAGATGTGAAATTTATTCTGCGATCAGGGGGGAGATTTCAGAAGTGTGGGCAGCCAACTGCAGGCAGGCTGTATGGCTGACTGACCAGACGGGGAAAAAAAACCACAAGGGTTTTTACATTCTACCTCATTAACCATAATTAATGTGTGATAAATAAAATATTATGTAAACTAGGTGAAATAAATTCTTAAGCCTTTCATCATGAAATTTAAATGAGCTGTAATATCTTCTTTAACCAATTATCAGGCTCACCCTCAAAACCTGTGGGTTAAATACAGCTGAATTTAAATTTCAAGTATAATTCTGATCTCTCTCTGGTCAGTCTTACGCCATGTGTAAACTACTCCAGTCAGACGACTCCAAAGATACGATGACGAAGGGACTGGCTTTAAGACAACTGGGATGTGGCCAAGCAGCGGGAAGCGTGCTGGTTCAGGAACTGGACACGGTTGCCCTGCTTTTGTACCTTTGACAACAAATGTTGAACTACCTCAGGAAAAATACCAATCCATGAAAATGACATTACCGCAAAATGATATGCTGCAGAATAAGCCTACCGTGATTTAACAACACTGTCAATCAGAAATGGTCATTTCAGATCCAGAGAGTAAAAATCCAGACCAAGATTTTGGTCTCAACCAATCAGTTGAGTATAGAGAGTCACAGTCACAGTCACCTGGTTTGATGAAACAAAATCTTGGTCTGGATTTTCATTTTACAGACCTGAATTGTCCACCTCTGCCATCAACTATGCTTGAGTGGCAATACTGTAATACACTGTACCACACTATTTTGGGTAAATCATGGTATTTTGAATTCATGGTAACAAAACTAGTGAGCCACCGCCTCCATTACTGCTTTTGAAAATACCATCACAATACCGCATATTGCGGCATAATGATACCTGAACGGTTTGACGGCAGACCTAAGGACCATTGTTGCCGAGGTTGGCCTTATCTCACCACACGGCCACGCTAAGTACTGTATAGACCGTCCAGGCTGCCGTCATCCCTGCGATACCACCGTCATACGCTACACAGCTATTAGTGTTCCACAATGGCTTACAAAACCAGACCCTTTTTGTTTCCCAGCAGCTACAGAAGGAACCTACAGCATCTTACAGCATCCATGTGGACCCGACCGCACATCATCAGAATCCCGGGCTTTGGACAGACACAGTGGATGCCATTTAGCGGCTCTTCAGCCTGGCACCTGTCTTTGAAATGTAAATAACATCACTCAGTCAGACTGCGAAAATCACAGGCATCCAGTGGGGTTTCTGTTAATATCCGACAATAATTAAAGAACGGGGGTGTTAAGTAAAATGTAGTTTTCGTCAGCAGGGTTCTGTGAGCTATAACTCCGGCTCACCGATCCCCACGCGCCAGGCAGACTTATGATCGTCACAGTTGAGCACTGAAGGTAAAAATTATTCATGATGACGCCAATCCCAGAGAGCCAAAGGGCCTCCATGTCACAACCGCAAATACATACGCATGTAGTCACCCAGTGTGTCAGCAAAACAGACAAAAAAAATACAGAAATAAAAAACAGCTCATTTTGAAACTTTATATCACCTATTTAGTAGACCTGTTAACTCAAATTATACAAGATGTGTTGGACAAGAACTAACAGACCAGGGTATGCAGGAAGATAAACAGGCTAAAGCACAGAGGACTCAGACAGCTGCTTTCAAACAGACGCCGGCTAATTATGTCCCACCTGATTAACGGAGAAAATCAATAATAAGCTGAAGCCATTTCAAAAACGCTGCAGAGTGACTAATGAAGTTTGCAAGAGATCACTCCGGCAGCACCCCACACACGGCAATTAATATTCATTTAAGTAAATGGTTGCAAAAACATTCTCCTTCGTGTGAAGAATAATGCTCCAGAATAATTCTATGCAATTTATATTTACATTAATTTATTTGTAGGGCACAATTAACCAAATAACAGCCAGAGCAAAGTTACATCAGACCCAGAGGGTTATCTTTGGCTCTCGGACGGAGTACATAAAAGGTCTTTAAATCTCTTTGCATCCAGGGTACCGAGAGGCAGGCCGTCCTGCTGAGAGGTTAATGACAGGAAGAGCAGCACCAAGAGGAGGCTGACTGGGCCTCCATGCCCAGGCAGGACCCACATGCCACCCTGATGTTCTCACATTCCCTGGGCGCTGGCAGATCATGCCTGCTGCGGTTCTGCATTAAAGTCTGGCCAGGGCAACTCCCTCTGTAAGCAGAGATTACCCTAAGCCAATTACTACTATGGGGTGGGGGGGGGCTTACATTTGTCAGTGTTGTTTTTCTAAAATGGTATTTCAGTCAGGTTTCGGTTCATCACTGCCGAGTCTGAAAACGACAAAGCTATGTGGGGTGGTGTGAGGTCAGGTTGGGTGGGGTGGGGTGGACTTCTGGACCAAACCCCATCACAAGACAAAACGACGGATTCATGAAGTGTTATATAATCACCCGTTTAATGGCCTTTAAAAGCAGAGGGACCCAACAGATCCCAATGACAGAGCCTCCTAAACAGGGAAGGCTTTCAAGAGGAATGTTTTACCGAGCACTGAAAAGCGGAGGTCACATAGGGTCACCCGTTCACTGGTCACATGGCTGTCATTTGAGGAGGGAGGGGCCAGCAGAGGATAGATTATTTTCTGAAGAGGAAAAATAAAAGGCCAACGGCAACATCTTTTATTCCCGAACGTACAAAATAAAAATGACATTTTCTTAAAAAACTACATTACTATGGCTATGACTCCTTGTTCATGAATTTCTCAACCCAGTCCTTGGGGACCCCCAGATGGTTAATGTTTTTGCTGCCTCCCAGCTCCCATGCAAAAACTTGCACTAGCTGAGGGTCTCAGAGAATCGGATTGAGGAACACTGGTTTAGATAATTGATAGTAAAATATGTTCCATGTGATCAACATCAGCAATGCCAATGAAAATGGGGGCGGGGGGGGGGGGGTTCCGATTTTGAGGGGCTAGTGCCACCCTGCCCCCCCCTCCAGCTCCACCAGTGTGTAGGACAGGTACACCTCTGGAAGTGAGGAAGTGCTGGAGAGCAGCTACATCATCAGAGGGCTATATGCACGGTGTTACAGTGGGCATGAGCGCCCTCCATTGACTAAGCAGGAAACCCCCAGTGCTGCTTATGGGATCAGTCACTGCAGAGATTCTGGGAGATATAATCTCTCCAGAGTGTCTTGGCTGCGGCCTGGGGCTTCTGCCCTGTGGGACATGCCCAGAACATCTCCCTTGGGAGCAGGGGTAGATAGTTCAGGTCCAGAAAGTAAAAATCCAGAACACGATTCTGTTTCAACCACCCAGTTGAGTATAAAGAATCACAGTCACCGAGTACTCAGCTGGTAGGTTGAAATAAAATCTTGGTCTGGATTTTTACTTTCCGGACCTGATTTGTCCACCTCTGCCATCAACTAGGCTTGGGTGACAATATTGTAATACTCTGCACTACCTTATTTTGGGTAAACCATGGTATTTTGAATTCTTGGTGACAAAATTAGTGACCCCCCCCCCCCATTATTGCTTTTGATAATACCATCACAAAAAAAACAGATTTTTTCTTTCTGGAACTGGACAATCTATCTCTGCTTAGGAGCCATGCCAAACGACCTCAGCTGGCTCCCGGGATCTCCAAACAGATGGCGAGAACAGCTACCCTGCAGAGAAACTTCAGCACAACCACTTGTAATCATGACCTTGTCTTTTGTTCATTACGCACAGCTCGTGACCATAAGTAAGCATAGGGATGTAGACTGACCAGTTAACCATGAGCCTCTTCATCTGGCTTAACGCAATGCTTTATCACCTCAGGCCTCCACAGTGCACACAAAACCCCAATATTTGATCTACCCATCATTCTCAGCATTCCCTCAATTGTGATCTAGATCCCGCGGTACTTAAACCACCTTACTGCATGCAGACTCTCTCGGCTCACCTGAAAGGAACAGCCCACTCATTTCCCACTCATTTCCAAGAGCGTAGCGTAGCCTCGATTTTAGAGGTGCTGATTCTCATCCCCGCCGGTTCATACTCGGCAATAAATCACTCAGGTGTGTGCTGAGGGTCCTAGTCTAATGAGGCAAAAGCACAACGTGGTCGGCAAACAGCGGGGACATCACTTCTAGCCCCCATATCAAATGCAACTCCAGGCACAGCCGGGCCTTGATATGCTGGCAAACGCGAGTACGGACTGGCTGAACACGGGCCACGCTGGTTTTGTGCAAATGATGCGACGACCATTCTTACGACATTCAGTCCCCATATTCCTGTAACAACCCCCACAGTAAGCCATCTCAAGGTCCACAAAGTACAGGGAGACTGGGTGAGCATATTCCCACAAACCCCGACAAAGCTGTGCTAGAAAGACGTGCTGCTTCACTGTACTGTTCCACAGCCAGGCCACAATCCACACTGTTGCTCCACAATCTTAGGTTCAGCCACTGGGCAGAGTCCCCTCTCCAGTATCCAGGCTTTCCCTTGGAGTAATCCGTATAAATTCGGCGCATCCTTATGTTTATTAAATTCAGTTAACGGAGCACGCCACATGGTACGCAGAATTTATACAGATTACTATCTTTTGGTCGTTATAATACGCCTCTCATTGATATTTTAGACGCACTACTAATCTGCTTACCAAATCGTGGGTGTAAGTAAACGTCCGTATAGTACTGAAACACTGACGTCCAGACAAATGTTTCGCCTGTTACCTAAAGCCCTGGTGATTATTGCTCCATATAATCGCGATGTGATATTCCGCAGCCCTATTTCAAAGCACAGCCCCCAGGTGTCTTTCCAGGGACCCAGAGCTGAAAAATCGATGATCCACTAAATGAAGGGAGTGTGGAATATTGGAATGTGACTGCACCCAGTTACCCAAAGACCCGAAGCAGATTCCCTGTACTTCCAGCTACACACTCTGTCTACGCCTTAAACTGCCGTCTGCATATCTGACTTGTGACAATTAAAAGCATCTCCTAGCTGTTTGTCCGAAACACACGGTCAAATGCGGCAAAAATAAAAAGCTGCCCAGCTACACAGAAACCATCAGGCAGCTTCTGAGGGCACCTTTCATTAGGAACTGGAATGATGAAAAAGAAAGAAAATAAGAAAGAAATGTTTCATTTGTATTTGGCCCTCAGCAACATCCATTCTCATAAATCCACATTTTTTCAAATCTTCACTCGTAAGAGCACTATGCTAAAAGAGGAATTACTTAAAACAGAAAAGCCAATTTAATGAACTACAAAGGGAAAAAAATAAGCGGTTAGTGTATTTTTTTGTCTTTTTAATACTTTGAAAGCCGTACATTAATCGGATTTTTGCTCCCACATGCAGGAATGTTTGGAAAGACGTGAAAGAAGCACATTTATTGGACAGGAAGCCACGGTAGTGGACTTCAGTGGAACCTCACGTGGGGATTACAGAGCGGCTCTCGCCGGATTCCGACAGCAGGAGGATTTGGAAAGCCTCCAGAGGTGCAATCTCCCCATCCGACTTCGTCGAAATTACCCCCGGAGCACCGCACCTCTCGTCAAAATGCAAAACAAGGGGAAAAAAAACAGAACTGTCGATTTCACTCAGTTCCTGCCACACTGGACTCTGCTAGTCCATGTTGTTCAAAGAATTGATCCCATTTAAAAAAAAATAGCAGGAAGTCATATTGGCAGAGTTGTGGAATCAGCGAGCAGTCGACTGTGTAGCATGTCAGGCAGACGCTTGCAGACTGAGAGCTTCAGCACAGGCAGGTGGGCCGATAAGGAAAAAAAAAAAGAGATTGTGACACAGGGATTCACAGAACAAAATGTGAAGTTATAAATGAGGCAAGAGACTGCACAGACAGCATAGCAGTGAGCCACGCCATCCATAATGCAAGAACAGCAGAACAGGAAATGCCTTGAGATAGCGACCAGAAACGCCACCGCGATGCTAACTCTGCAAAGCATTCAGAGACACGCCTCAGAGCGGGGGGCTGCTTTGGGATCCAGGTAACAAGCCAGTTCAAAAACACACCACAGCTCCTCATTGGCCACCACCAGGTCAGCAGAGCCAATGAGCCTCCAGGAGACTGGCTGCGGAGAAAATGACCTGCTCTCATAACGACGGGAAAGCAAATACGATTCTCAGAGGATCATTTAAACATTTTAGTACTGGATATCTTTACAAAAAGGGAAAAAAGAAAACCAAATAGGAGAGAAAAAAACCTGAGACACGGGAGTAACAGGAGTGTTTTGAACACCTGCAGTATATGAGCTGTGTGATGTCAGCCTAGGGGGTTCGCCCAGCTGGAGCAAAGGGCCAAGTTCCGGGGTCGCTATGGCGATGAGCGCCATCTCGTTAACCAGCAAAGAAGACAGACACAGCGAGTCGATGCACTTCACAAGCCATCTACTGGAGGCTGCGGCTGGGTGGGGGGAGCATTCCAGGAAGGTCTTGGAGGGAGGGGGTATTCTTGGAGCCGGCTTTTGTGATTGTGTTTCCATGGGAGAAAGCGCGAGGCAAGGGCAGGAATTTGCAACAGTCTGACTCTCTCGACGTTTCCAAAACAAACACCGCCACCCCCACCCCCCGCCCCCCCATGGACTCGCCATGCTGAGCAGTCTGCTGCGTTTTTCCCAGGCTGTGGGGGAATTCCCCGCGGCCCAGGTCAGACATGTGGTTCTCATCCGGCTCTGGGTCTGTGCTGGCTGACGCAGAACACAGTCCGGAAACGTCCTCAGAGGGGCGGAAAGGCCGGGGTTGCCAATCCGCACACCTCAGGCCGAGGCCCGGGTAGGGTTCATTACACCAGGCCACAGACCACTCGCGCTATGCCCCTCGCAGCGCTGCACGCTCGCGCGGAAACATCCGGTCCTGTGGGTTGCAGGAAGGCATCCAAACTGATTTCAGAATGAACCGAAAAACTCGCCTGCTGGTTGTCCGACTCGCTTCCGGCCCCACGACGGCCAGTACAGCGACGGACATTTCATTTAAATTCAGTAAGCCCTCATCTGGATTAGCTGGGGTGGCACGTGGGCACAAGCCCATCCATTCAAACCGCCGCTTACAGGGCCGCCGTGACCTGGGGTCTAATACAGACTCTGCAGGGTGTAGAGAGCATTACTCTAAGGGGGGGGCACACAACCACCATGACACAACAGGGTCACACACCAGGAGCAACTCACAATCACTGACTAAGAGAATGCACAGGGGCAGCGCGCAGACACACACACACACACACACACACACTTTTGCTCATTTGCGATTTAAATCCAGAAAGGCAAATTCTGCTTTGCTTGTCACTCTCCCTGATACAAATGGGTCTGTCAGAAAAATAAGTGATCTGATAAACTCTTAAGCATAGAAATTCATGGATTATTAAGCCAGGAGTGAGAGCAGTTAACATTCTGAGTTTTAAATGGTCCTAAAACACAATGCAAACTTCTTAGAGTTTCGTGGAGCAACTCAGCCATCATCACCCAGTATCGACATAAAAAACCCATAACCCATAAATCAGGGACAGGGGTGACGATAATATGACCTGGGGGGCTTATAACAGATCTGAACACAGGCGAACAGCGAGACTGACCGGGAACGGGCATTTTACTACAGGGCCAGAGCCATCAGCAAGCCGAACCCAGCTGCTCTCCCTAACTCTGACTGTAACCCAACCCGAAACATTCCTGATAAGGGGCCTCAAGATGAATAATCTCCAGTTTCACCGTCATGGGATTCAGCGGAAGACTCTGGAATCCCTCTGGCACTCACTGCTCTCCTGGAAAAGTCCCAAACATTTCTGTTCAGCAGAACAGTCCAAAATTACATAATCTAAAAACACTGGGGTCAGGGGTCACATCCTCATATGTCCGTAAGACTGTTAGCATCACGGTCATCGACAGGTGTGTTAAGCTGAGTGACTCAGTGCTGCTCAGCGGCACTAACTGAAACGAGAGTGGAAATGTACAGTGGTGCAAAAGTGCATTCCTCACCCCAGCCGGAGTTCAACAGTGTTACACACTAACAGAAAGGAATTTAAGAAGAAAAGCATAGTGCTTGGGGGGGGGGCGGCGGCGCAGGAATTCCTAATGAGCAGGCTAAGTGAATACTGCTGATTTTATGGGTGTCAGCTCTCTCAAGCCACACACCAAAGCTCTGAAGTTGTCTTACCATGCAGGGTTTGCCCTGAATCACTGCGTTTCCTCGCCTCCCAGGACAAGCAGCTGTCTGTGTTGTTGTCAAGAGCCTTTCACCTTCCTGCCACCCCTTCAGCCCACCGCGCACACATTACACTGACACGCCCATGGCATGCACACATGACACGCACACTGCACGCACATATGACACGCATACGGCACGCATACGGCGCGCGCACATGGCACGCACACAACACGCACACGGCGCGCGCACATGGCACGCACACAACACGCACACGGCGCGCGCACATGGCACGCACACACACACAGCCGTGTTTCCTCACAGATGGATGGGCCCTGGTACATGTTTAATGTCACAGCTGTAAAACTGCGGCTGAAACGGAGGCGTGGCTTAAGCAGCAAGGGTCACACAGACGCTGCCGTCAAATCGACATCCCGCCTAAGGTTAAAAAAAAAAAACACCTTATCAGGACCACAGGATCCGTGTTCGTGTTGCTACAATGTGGCCTTAAAGCACTGGGGGACCCCCCACCCCCCACCTGCCACCAGTGGTGGAGGCTTCACCAATTACTCAAATCATTAGATCAGACTCCTTGCACGGAGAGACACCAGGACTGCGGCTACCCGTCCGCATCGCGGAGATAAAACTAATGAGCTTCACAGGACGGTCGTATTCCTTTTTCTACACTGCCAATTCCAATATTTCAATTGGGGAGTTAATTAAAATGAAAATGAAGGAGAACCCACCCCCCCATATATACACTCACACCCTCACCCTGAAAACCCAGCTCAATCTCCTAGATCCATGAAATAAAGAGTTATGCGGCACACACCACACCAAATCGCCATGGCGACAGCACGCAGATCATTTCCCGCTCCTGGGACGCGTTCTCCGCTTCCCAACCCTTGGGACTTCAAAGGACGGAGGCAGGTTTGGCCCACAGCCCCTGGTCAGGGCTCTGCCCAGGTACGGCAGGCTTCACCTCCACCTGCAGTGTGACTCCACACAGCAACATCTTTACACATCAAATTTAAAGAAGTATAGGAAAAATGCACTCAGAAGAAAACACTGCACGATGAAAGTCAACACCCTGCCAAACAGACTCAAAGTCAAAGCCTAGTACTGAGGTTAAAGTTGCAGCCAAACCAGCAGAGCCACATGGTCCACCAGCTGCTACAGAGACTGTTCAAGATGTTTCAGAGACGCGTCAAACAATAAGGGCCTGAGTTAGGGGCGTGCAAGGGAATGTGCCAAGGGATTTAGACAGGAGACAGGGGTTTCAATTAAGCACCTCTCAGAGCCCAGCTGCAAAAGAGCAAGACAGGGAGAGACTATAGAGGAAGAGGAAGAAGAGACAGTGAAAGAGAAATGAAGGGTGCACCAGCCGAAAAACATGAACAGTTGATTTAATGGACAGTCAGCAGTGAAGGGAAAAAACAGCCATCAGAAATTCAGTTATTGCTTATAATGACCCCTCAAGTAGGGCTGCAAAATTTTGGGAATTTTACCATTAACTCCCATGGAAAGTTTCCAACTTAGAGTATTTCCAAAAATTCCCAAGCTTAACTTCCCATGGAATGGAAAGTTTCTGGAAATTTTCCACCCCTTTGCAACCCCACCCTCAAGACACCAAGACCACCATAACAGAAGAAACATTAACGCCATAGGGAGGGCAGCGGTTATGGGGGGTGATATTAACAGACATAGAACTGCAACCACGGCGATTGAGAAACCAAAGGCTCGTCTGCCAGATAAGTGATGTCCTGCTGCTCATGGATTCGCAGCAGAGTGACACAGACTTGCCCAGGAAACATTCT
Organism: Gnathonemus echidnorhynchus; assembly: GCA_026776725.1. NCBI lineage: Eukaryota > Metazoa > Chordata > Actinopteri > Osteoglossiformes > Mormyridae > Gnathonemus > Gnathonemus echidnorhynchus. The sequence goes on along the minus strand of JAODJU010000130.1, from coordinate 23,234,052 downwards.
TGGAACGAAAAGAATCCCGGATCCAGGGTAAAACAAGCCAGCTTTCAGTGCTGCCCAGAATGTGTCACCGCAGGCTTCCTCTGACTTTTGCAAACTCAAGTGACCCCCCCACCCCCACCCCCACCCCCAATTTCTCCAGCACAGTTTACTGGATTCCACTTCTGACTTTTGGTGCCTGCTCTGTCAGCTTGAACTGCGTACCACAAAGAGCGCACACAATGAAGTGAAACAGAACATAATAAAAAGTACCATAAAGGAACATAATGAACTAAAAAGTAAAGTGAGCAGAATCAGCACTGGAGAACCCAGACCAACAGGAATGCAATGAATTAGAAGACCAAATCCAGCCCAGGAGCAACCAACACTTAAAGGAACTGAACCAGCCCAGGTTGCAGGGTTACCTAAGTGCCGCACGGCCAAGCACAGAACCCCTCATTGATATCCATTATACTGCCATGGAGCAAGTACACGCACCAGCGACTGTGATAAATTACAATTAAATGTGTAAACATTCCACACTGCCGATAGCTGGTTACCATGTCAGGTACTCTGTGAGTCAGATAAAAGGCGATGATGAGATGTTAAACACCTGAAAGAACACAAACGAAAAATCTGATAAGACTTTTTCAGAATGCGAAGGCTGGTAAAAACTAAGAAACAATTTCGGCTTCTTTACACAACCTGTGTCACGAGTCTCACAGAATTATATTAACAAACATGCAGAGTCAGACTCACCACACTGGCAATTCTGAACAGATTCAGTAAATTCCAGCCTTCAGAATTATGGGTAAGGTGGTTTTAATATTTAAGAGCTTCTTTCAGCTGTCTGGTAATCTTTTGAGTTATGTAAACTTTAGACTTGAGTAGCGTGTCTCTTTGCTGCCACCACTTTGGCCCCGCCTCCTCTGTGGCCCCTGCACTGGCCCCACCCACTCTGCTGCCACCGCTTTGGCCCCGCCTCCTCTGTGGCCCCTGCCCTGGCCCCACCC
>JAODJU010000130.1:23221731-23232963 GCA_026776725.1 Gnathonemus echidnorhynchus | reverse complement strand
GCACTGGCCCCACCCACTCTGCTGCCACCACTTTGACCCCGCCTCCTCTGTGGCCCCTGCACTGGCCCCACCCACTCTGCTGCCACCACTTTGACCCCGCCTCCTCTGTGGCCCCTGCACTGGCCCCACCCACTCTGCTGCCACCACTTTGACCCCGCCTCCTCTGTGGCCCCTGCACTGGCCCCACCCACTCCGCTACTTCCACATTGCTGCATCTCAACCAGCAGCCGCTGCTTTGCGGCATCCCTAACTTCTCGATGCTGATTTGTGTTGCCATAGTTACAGCACCTGACTGCAAATGACCTTCTGGCCATGTGACTAAGCCAGGCCCTCAAAATACCATTGTGGCTGTCAGGCTGCGGAATTATGGGGAACAAAGGAAGAAAATCAGCAAACCACAACATTCATCCTGAACTTAGTTCCTACATTGTCTGTGTTCACTGGTTAAAAAAAAAAATCACCTGAACTATTAGAAAGTAAAACATGCAATCAGCCATGGTTTTGAAATGGACCAAGAATGGACTTGGAGCGTCAGTTTTCAGAGCATTCCTATGAGTTTTTAACTCAGAAGGAAAATTCACACAAACCGATAGCACAAAATGGTGGATTCTGTGCAATAATATTACACATTTGCCTTGATTGTGGGAATAATTTGGGCTTCCGCTGTTTGCAGCCGAGAGGTGGATAGTTCAGTTTCCAGAAAGTAAAACTCAAGACCAAGATTTTGTTTCAAACAACCAGTTGAGTGTCAAGAGTCACAATCACACAGTAGTCAACTGGTTGGTTGAAACAAAATCTTGGTCTGGAGTTTTACTTTTTGGAAACTGAACTATCCACCTCTCGGCTGCAAACAGCGGAAGCCCAAATTATTCCCCATAATTTCACACTGTGTAAGTGAGGCAGATTAACTCTGACAGAAACAGGTGTAAGGTTCATTCTGACAGTGACTCCCAAACGGACAAAAGAGCTTCACACCGCAGCAGCCCAACTGCTCACTTCTAACCTGGCAGAGATGGAAAGTTCCCTCTGGGATTTCTTTCAATAGTTTAACCCAAGGGACACAAAATAGCCCCATTTATCTCTGTACATAAAATGATTTGGCATGGGGGGGGGGCGACACATTCAGTCATTTCCAGAAGTGGGTTTTCTGGCTCTAGGAGGACCAATCTTTCCTGCAGCAATGGAATACACATTAGACTGGAGCCCCACGAGGGTAGTTCGCTTAAAACACAGGAAAACCAGGAGTCGATAAACAGCAGAGACCAATCAAATTTATGGTCTGCGTTAGAGGGTCCCTGGATGAAGATGGTAATTCACCTTGACTTTAATATTGACGCACCCATGACTTGCAATCTCTCATGTCCGTAACGCGATTCAGCGACCTGCCTTTCACTACACCTCCCTTTGATCATGGTGCACGGGCCGGTTTCTCGAAGGTCAAGGTTAAGAAAACAAAGACATCAGCAGTGGAATCCAGCGATAAATCACAGCACATACAGAATGATGTACCAGAAGAACAAAGAGAGAGAGGGGTACTTTTTGTTAATATATTCTTAAGGTTTGGGGAATTACCGTGACCCCTACCAGGAAATGTATTCTGTTATTGGCTGGAAGTTTAGAAATTTAAGTAGAGGAGTTTTTCCATTCATGAGATCTGCAGCTTCTCCCTTTTCTCACAAAGTCACAGGGCAGTGGTCTGACCACAGGGAAGACACCCTAAGACACTCTATGTGAATGCTGGCTTTGGAGATCACCACAGTCCACATGATGGCTTCAGTACACAGAGGATCTCCCTTATACTCAGAAATCACTCACTACCACGACATAATTTACTGACATTGGGTAAAGACAAACGAAACGACAGTATGACGGACCAAACTTTAGTTCCGCATTTAAATATTATTAAAAAAATGTTTGGCATAGCCCACAACAAGCCAGACTTCGGTGACAAATTCCATAAACATGAAGAATAAAATATTTTACAATGTTTATCTGATATAAATGCGATTTAAACCAAATACACATCGGGACATGCAAATAATCAATTATAATTAATCACATTATTCGAGACTTGTCCTCGTTCACAGAAAAGGTGAGGAACCTGACCATGACAAACCGCACTCTTTTCCGTGGAATATAAAACACTCCTGCGTTAATTTACAGCGCAACGGTGCCCGTTGATAAAATGCAACGTCCAGATAAAAAATGAGCCGGTAGAAGGTAGAAACAGCAGCTAAGAAGCCATATGTGCTGTTCGTTCGTTCGCGTTTATTATACACCTGGAAAAATGGTTACATCGTAAAAATAAAAATAAATCACTTTACATTCGGCAAACACGGTATTAATTTCCGTACTTCAGAAGAAAAAGTCACCGTGTACAAACTGTAATGGTAAGTAATGAACCAGTTCACGCGTCTTTGCGGCTCTTATTATCTGCGGGTTTTGGGGAAAGTTGAAAACTACACGAGACTTTAATGTTGTGGCGGTTTCAGTTTTGTGCTGGAAAAACGCATGTTTGCCCCTCAGGCAAAGCCGAGAGCCAAGTAAATCTCACCTTCCTCACAGTGACAGATCCACACCGGTCCGGCAAGAAGTCGGCTCGTCTCCACGGAACTCGGTCCGTCGGCACCAACCCGAGTGGGCGGACACCGTGAGAACCGCAGACGCAGTCACCGTGCAAGGGGGGGGGTTGGTCACATTCAGCCGTCAGTGCCTTTGCTCAAGTCTCCTTCGGGCAGGGCGCTAAAGTCACGCGAATACACTGTGCGCGTGATCGTGGCACATAAGAAAGGGGTTACTCACGCGCTGTGCAGCCCCCACACACGGCGGCGCGTGCTTTATTTACCCTTGCTGACAAACTCGCCTACGAGTGGAGCTGCAGTATTTCCCCGATAACTGCAGCGCATCTCTGCTGGTATCGTTTGGCTCCTTTCCCGGTTCTGTGTTTCTGGAGACCATTCCCCACGGATCAGTCTGATTGCGTTGACTTTGCCTGCGTAGACACACTATGCCGTAAAGTCACACCGTTTGCAAAACACATTTCTGCCCCTTCATCCTCAAGCCATCCATTTTTATGAAGTAGGCCCTACGGATATTTCTGTATATTTTATATTATAAACACAAAATTCTTATCAAACACTGGATTCATGGAGTAATTTTAAACAGGAACTGGTGTGGCCAACAGTTACACATGTTAAACCATTGTGTAGCTCTTTGTCCAGTCCTTTTGTTGGTGAAGGAACATTGATTCTCATTGTTGTGAATAATAAGGCAGGAGACCAGTCAATGATTCAGGCAGTTTCAGTTTCCATTCAGGAGAAGAGGTCATGGGTCATAAGCTGTACAGCTGGGGCCGATCATTCCAGAGATCGGGGAGGGAGGGGGTAGATTCAGGTTATTGTTACATTACAACTTAACAGCATAAAATGAAATGTTCAGAGCTCTAAACAGCAGCTGTACACAGTGCTCAGTAATACATTTATTTTGTGTGTGTGCGTGTATATATATACACACACACAAAATAAATATGCCTTTTGGCATATTCAGTTTTTTTTTATCGCATTCATAGATTTTTATAAAATTTAGGTTGTCCTTGTGGGACCCAGAAATATTGTCCTCACAATGTCAAAAATAACAGGTTGTTATCACATTGTAAGGACATTTGGTCTCCACGATTAAATATTTACATGACCACACACACATACGGTGGTAAGAAGTAAGCTCTAAACCTACTTCCTGGTCACGGTTCTGGTGTCTGGGAAATTGTGGGTTTTAGTGCCGCAGCAGGATTGATTTTCGGTCCGCTGGGCACCCTCCTGCGGCAGCCCTTCTCGCCTCATGCCTGCTTCGGATCCTGGACTCCGTTCGTCTTCCCGGTCACTCTTACTCTGACCGGCTTGCCAAGACTGCATCGGGCTATTGACAGCTCTTTATGGGGCAGAGAGTGCCAGAGGCCACCTGCTCCAATTACATTACAGGATGAAGTGGACAACAAGTAATAGGCAGAGCGTGGCTAGCGTTCCGTACGGCAAGATGCTGACGGCACGTTCCTGCCTCCCGCCAGCACGCTGCAAGCTAACTGGCTCAGCGCGCTTCCTCCAACGCTCCATGCGTAAAAAGCCACGTTTGCGTAAAGACATCACTCTTTCTATTCTGATATTATCATCTTATAATAAACAAGTACACAATTTGGAACGCTCTTTTCATGAAGAATTTAATTGCAAAATGGTACGCAGAATGGTCTGTGAAGGCAAGTGGATTAGTTTATTTTTTCATGATAGAATGCCTGGGGGGGGGCCCACAGTGGGATTAGTGTGCGCTGTCAGTCACAGACTGGCTTATTTTCTGATTGGTTACTTTATTGGTCCCCATTGGGTTAATCTGGACAGTGACTGGCAGTACACACTAATCCCACTTTTAAAACTTCAGAATAATTCTTATCCTTTACTGAGCAGGATTTCTGTATAACTAATGGTTCCTTTAAAGGCCAGGCACTTTAAAGCACATTGAAGTTTGACAGGAACAGCAAAATCACTTTTGTCATTTGAACATTATGAGAAAAAAATGGCATTTAATCCCTGGGCTGACACACAGTGCTGAAGCTTCTGTGTAGCACAAACTGAATCTCTTTTGCATTCCCGTGCCTGACATCCTCTGTCTGGAATACGAAAGATCCGGTCCATCCTTTTCACCATAAAATCAAAGAACGAGATCACATCAGACATGGTGCATGTCCAGCTGCATTTTCATAACCATAATCCTTGAGTCTTTTCTTAAATACCCAAATGACACTTGCATTTTTACTGGTGCCTGAGAAGAACTACCAATCACAATTGGAGTATGATGAAGTATGATGGAGTATGATGGAGTATGATGCTCACCCAACATTTTAACCAAAATTTCCAGTTGACTGGAGAAGATTACTCAGGCTACCTATATCAAGTCCAAAGGTCTCCCAGAAAGAACTTCAAGCATAAACCCTGGTTTTCCTTAACAGACACGCCACCTACTGGGCCCATACAGCTGCAGCAAAGAGAGAAAGGAGACAAACTGTGACACACCAAGGGGAACACTTCACGTTTTGTCTCCTTGGACATGACAGCTGTCAAGAAGGCAGCCCAGTGAAAACGATAAGACCATGTCTTCTGCTCCAAGTACTTCCGAGATGAACGCGGAGGTTACTGTCAGCCACAGGGTGGCGCCCTTCACAGAGCTCTGCATGATATCCAAAGCAAATCCAACATCTTAATTTAAACCTTTTTAAAAGCATTAAAATATTTTTTTATCATAGCAAACATTGTAATTTAATCTTTGGTACCTGCCTGTGGATTTATTTCACTCGAGCTTACTGTCGCTTCTCAGTTGTGAAAACGGAGCCAATGCATAGTACTGGAGCCAATAGGACACCTTGATTTCATGACACAACAGTGCCACCTTGTGGTACACATACAGAGTGAAGGAAACGGCTTATCGAGATGCGGTGAATGTTACAGTGATGCAGCGGCAGGACAGCGCTATGTATCACATGAACGAGGGGGACAAAAAGCCCAGTCAAACTAATGACTAAAGACTAATGAGGCTGAACGAAATTCTCATCCTGGAAAAAAGGTTAATCCAATAACTCTCATTAAGGTAAACACAATGGTAATACCTGGGTGTTTATTGATCTGCCTGTAATTAAAGCCATTTTAGAATCTGGACTCATTACAGGATTCTGTCCATCCAGTTATAATAACTTCAGTCACCCAACAAAACATCACTAATAAAATCCGTGAGTCTTGGAATACAGCCTCAGTTTCATTACAGTTTTAACAGACCATACACCATACTATGGAGGATAAAGAATTATTTTATGTGCCACCATGCAGGGACCGTAGATCAGCTTATAAGATGCCATTTTTATGATGGAGTCATTGCACCCACTGCATTAAGGCCATGCCCTCTCAGCTCTCAGGTGAGCAGTGACCATGAGCCAATGGATGTCAGTTAAAGACAGCCTGATTACCAAGAACCAATCACATTCACCATGCAGATGAAATAGACCAATGACCTGTAGAGAGGGGGAAAGGATATTAATTAAACCAGAGGGAACCAATTACATTCACCCTGCTGGTGAAATAGACCAATGAACTGTAGAGAGAGGGGAGGGATATTAATCAAACCAGAGGACGCAGTGCAGAGGAAACTTCTTGGGAAATTGGGAGCACAAGCAGAAGGAGCAGAAAAACTAAACTGGAAATGTTTGCATCCAACCGCCTCTGTCATACTGGAAGGAAAATGGATCAGGTTTTACAAAACTTCTGTGGAGCTTGGAGAAACCAGCCAGGCTGATGGCTGAGACCTGTGTCCCTTTGAACGTAGGTCTTTCGCAAATGAATGATGTAAATGCGTGTAATTCTTAGGTTTTCTATGAAAAAAAAATCAGTGTGACTCCACAGACAGGTGCTGAGGCTCTTTGTAGAATACTGATGAAATTTGAATGGCAGAAACAGCCTTGCAGGCAGAGAGAAACCCAAATGGTATGTTGTGCTTTAGCTCCCCCTGCAGTGAGTGGATGTAACTGTGATTTAGTGGTCAAAGCCCAGTGGGGGAACACTTTGCCTATAATAATCACCTATATTGTGGCACAATTCCTGTAGACCTTATTTACTTTAGGAATAATTCAATTAAATTCAATTCAAGTCAGTTTGATCTCTTTTCACATTAGATTGTGTCAAAGCACCTTATCCCTGCCCAAAGCCCCCAGTGAGCAAGCCAGAGGCCACACTGGCAAGGAAAAACTCCCTAGAAGGAAACCTTGGGAGGAACCAGACCCAAAGGGGAAGTCCATCCTCCAGGGGCCGGCAGAGGAAGTCAAATGAGCAAGATGGCCAAACCCTAATTTACACAGTCCAAATTTTATGTGGAGTTCTGCATAAAAATGTGATTATTACCAAACAAAACAGTTTTACTGCTAAAGTAATAAGTATAGTTTATGCCCATCTGCCTTCAGTAAACTCTACAGAAATCCCAGCAAACAGCATAAGGCAAGGTACACTCTGTCCTGGACACCAGTAAACAGGTAGAATAGACAATTAGACATACACACAAACAATAAGAGTGGCTTTAGAGTAACATTTATTTATCATTCAGCAATTTCATGTGTAGAAAGGGTATTTGATGTCTGTTAATTTCCCTCTTCCTGATTCAATAACATCAGTCTTTCCTGGCCTGTGTTACTGTCTCCCCACATCGTGTAGACAAAGAGTACAACTGAAGTTTAACACACAATTATACTGCAAAACATTTTTTCTTAATATATCAAACTTGTGGAATTTGAGAAAATTTCAATGACAGAAAACATGGGATATTTTATTACTGCCTATTTGTACAGACACTGTCATGCATAAGAAGTGACAGCTGACACTGACGTTAAGCTGACTGTGTGAAGCTGTGTTCTGGAATGTCAGCTGACGCTGTGGATGGACATGAAACAGGAGACAAACACCATGGACCATAAACAGCATGGCACTATGTCAAATGTTATTAAGTGAGACGTCCCCCTCACACACTGCATGTAGGCAGCAGAACAGGAGTACTCCCCCACGCTGATTCCCCCTACTAAAAAGCATTAGCGTATTTCTTGTCCCAAAATGCACTTGGGGGGGGGGGGGTGCATGCAGCTGGAGGACAGGAAGGCATGATGACAGTACGGCAGACAGACAGACACTCCGAAGGATCAGCATCATCTCCTCTATAGCAGCCAGGATGGTCGGCATCAGTGCCTCCTGCCAAACAGCATCATCCCCGTAGCCAGATAGAGATGTACCGTCTCAGCTCACCCAACCAAATTTAGAGGTGAACGTTTTCAGCAGAATCCTGCCGTCTCTGTCCCCAGTGGCCCGGACACACGGTTCCTGACATCGGCGACAGATTCCCCGGCAGAGATGAGTCTGCAGGATGTGGGAGGAACTTGGTGGCAGGTGAAGGATGAAGGACCTGCAGATCATGTGGGCCTGGGGCTGGACGCAGGATCCCACAGGAAATCAGCCTGCGAGCCACACTTTCCGCCACATCAGGGTTTTTCCGTGCCAAAGGAAATGGAGGGTAACAAATCCAGCTTGATAGGACCACATCACCCCCCCCACCCCACCCCCGACAGGGCTTGTCAAGTGATCATCGAGAATAAAAACACTCAACTTATACGTACATATTTGATACGTACAAATGTTTGGCAGTTGGGGTTAAACACCAAAATAAGATTTAGTGCTTGAGTTCAGTCTGGAACATTCCTCATATCAAAATTTGTCTTTTCCTCACAAAAGACCTGATTACTGATTGATTATTGTCAGTGCTTGGCTGACTGTCTGAGCTAAATTATTCGAAGCGGGAACCCAGCTCACAGATGGCTCCCATATTACATAAAATCGGCAATGAAATGATCACTAAGGGCGTAAGGAGTCGGTGCCCCACCCCGAGCTCCAAGGCCGCTAAATCCCATCAGTAGAATGGTAACTCTATGGCTTCCATTGGACAAAAGCAGTGAAATCAGAAATCAGACCATCTGCAGCAATGTAATCACCTTTGGGCTGGTGCATAACAACATTGGAGACCTGGATAACAGCCTGGAGGAGGGTAATCGCGTTAGAGCAGGGCTAGGAGTCCTTTATTTTCGCCCCCCCCCCCCAATGCCAAACATCTGTTTCTCCCGGGGACAGCAGCCTCACACTGTTTAATCCCTCCGGCTACCCAGGCCGGGGCCCTATTACAGAGCGATGCCCACGCTGGCGCCTGGCAGGGCAAATCCAACCTGCACCGCTACGGCCTTCAGGCCTGGCATGGATTCGGCTCACTCATCTTTGGCTACGTGCCGCCCGAAGCTCTCACACGCGCAAGCAAAGCGCTTACGTGCCACACAGGGCGCATTAAGTATTTACTGCGTGTTTGCCTAGCGTTCACTGGGGGCAACCGGATACGAGACACATAAGTCCAGAGATGAGGGGGAAAAGAGCTTGCGCGAAGGAAACCGGCGTGTTGCTGGTTCTAAAACCAGGAGACGGTGTTTTTCAGACTTTCTCGCTGATCTCTGTGTAACTGCTGGGAACAAGCAGACGGTCGTGTTCCTGGAAGAGAGCTGGAGTTACGGTTATCTGCCGGAACAATCCCACGTGTGGTTCTCCCCAGTGCCCTGCTTGCAAATACACACACAGCACCAGAGTTCTGCTCACACTTCCTGCCAATTAGGAGTAGAACTACTGACTTCCTGTCAGTGAAGACCCATGTCTAAACACAAACATGATCCCCCCCAGGAGAGTCAATCATGCTGCTCTTGCTACGCCCTCATACCCCCACCACTGTCTAGTCCATTGCATCTTCTTCATGGTCATTTTTGCCTCCCCACACCACGAGACACCCAAAGAGAGTTAAGGCATTGGCCACGCCCCCCACTGTCCCCGTCCGTGACAATCAATGTTTGACCAAGTACCAGAATTTTACTCAACTGAACAAAAAGATCCAAAGAACCTTAAGTTAGCTACCAATTAGCCACAGCTGGTTCTGCAGTCTTAGGTCCTCCTAACTATATTGCAAATGGCCAAGTGTTTAAAAAAAATCACGTCATGAATTGAAAGAATTTATATAAAGGTTTACAATTTTTCGCCATAACACTTCTACAGTCGGTTTTCAGCAGCTACTTATCCGCTCAAGGTCACGGAAGTCAGAGTGTGCGTGCGTGAGCGCAGACATGCACACGCAGACACACAGGGTCACACCCTATGGGCAATTTAGAACTTCCGATTCGCTGGGAAGCCAGAGGAATCCCAGAGCACCCAGAAGATACCCATACAAGAACAGGGAGGGCGCATAAGCTTCCAGATACAGAACTCTCAAACCTGGAGCCCCGAGGCACAGGACCCAGCAAGTCACCCAAGTGAAAAATTATTAAGCCATTAAAGTCACTTTGGATAAAGGCACCAAGCAGGTGTGTGACTTTAATTAGAGTCATCTTGGCGCCCAATGGCCCCAAAGGTAAGAGTGTCAAATTACATACATCTCAGACAACTGGCCAAGATGGAGTTAATGAGACGTGAGGAAGACCGCTAATGGGAAACTGGGATGGGTGTTAGGGCCTTGTGCTGCATGGCCAGAGACGGGTGTGAAGCCACCATCATGAGGGCTCAGCTGCAGATGATAAGATGAAGGTTGGGGTGGCGCAAAATGCCAAGCGCGACCGGGGCAATGGAGGCGATAGAGGTGTTTGTCAAGCTGCTCAGGGTGACTGCAGACTTATCCTACTCTATCCTTCATACAGATGCCTTCCAGTCAAGGTCAACGGCCAGTGCAAGAACACCAGCCTTCATCCATTTTTGCAGGGATAATTTAGGTAGTGAAGCTCCCTGGGACTTGAAACGTCAGGTTATGAGGCCACGGCCCCGATCACTGTGCCACCTGCCACCCCTTCGTGTGCCAACCCAGCAAATGCCGGGTCATTACAGAGCCAGAGAAGCCTGAGAATTCCACCGCTGTGGGACAGGAAACCAAAAGAGCATATATCGGGGAAAAAACAGGTCTAATTTCGAGTTTTTAAAAGAAAAACCTGAGTGAGACCCAACATAAAAGGGCAAAAACCAAACATCACACTTTTCACGGAAATAAATGTCATTAAACCTCATTTTATCCTCTGATATCACCTGCAGTAACACCAGCAGTAACCCAACATACAGCCCGCACATGCCCTCACACGTACCGCAGTCTGCCCACGACCGATCCTCTCCTTCCATCACTCTCCAATTGCCCGTCTTACAGAAAGGCCTCACGCTGTATATGTCATGCCACCCTACTAAAAGCCAGGGTACACATGTAGGCATAAATAAAACATGCCCTCATTAATGAAGACTCCATTTTAACCTTCATGGCTGTCTCAGTGCCCTGGGGACCGCCTTCCTGACAGAAAGCTACCGTTTTTGAGATAGACTTCTGCTCAAAAGCAGTACTACAAATCACCACTGACAATCTTGGGCTTTCCTCTCTTCCTGCTCCATTGTGAGGTCCCTGTGCTGGCTATTCAAAATGGACAGTTTATTTACATGTAAAAGTCACGCTTTTATTCTGCAGTCATAAACACATTTCATGTTAGTGTGTAGAAGAAGCAAGTGCCGAGGGCAAGGTACACAGTCAACCCAAGTGGAAATAATTTGCTGTGGAAATGCAAAAGAGTCTCCAAATGTAATGTGTCATACCAGCCCCGCTAAGGGG
>JAODJU010000130.1:23197812-23215674 GCA_026776725.1 Gnathonemus echidnorhynchus | reverse complement strand
CGTTGAAGCCTCTCTGCTGCTAGATCAGTATCTGCTACACCACCCACCTTGGTGTCGTCTGCAAATTTAACCAGTTTGCTGTGTGTATTGGAGTCAATATCATCCTCTACGCATTTCACACACATACACACACACCCCCCTGTCACTTGTGCCACGCAGAGCGCCGCATTGACCGCATAAAAGGCATGTCAGTCCTTCGCTGCTCCCCTCTATCTAGTCTTCTCTGCCTCTATCATCTCCCTTGCTCTGAGGTTCAGCTCCAGTTCATTGCTCCCCCCCCAGTAATCCCTCCAGCTTCACTTCAAAGGCCACATCACTGCCATGAAATTCACAAAGGCGGCGTCACCAGCCGCGGCAGTCGCATGTAAACAGGACTAACGGCATCACGGCGCATGGAGCGTCCGCGAACACAGACAGGGAAAGCAAACCTTTATTTTACTCTCAGCTGAACCGGATTTTAACGTTATTAATGTCTCCCAGGCCGCTTTCACACTCAGAAAACAAAAAACAAATCCAAAAATGTGAAAAATTTGATCAAAATTAAAAAGATTTCTTAGCAATTTTAACAGATTAAGTTGCGCAACAAGAAATCAAGAAGTATAAACATCTTATTTTCCAGGTGCTGTGATCTCTGCTGAGAATATTTTCTTCAAAAACAATTCCCTCCTTCTCTCGGTCGCTTCCACCTGCTCAGTATTGCCTGATCCTTGGTCTTCATCAGGCGAGCGTGACATCTTTATCAGGTTAAAGTGTGACCCACCCCCTACTGACCCTGAGATGTATCCTAATTACCATCTACAATCAAACTAATTAAAAGGGGATTGAAAGACACACAGTCAGGGACAGCGCGCATTCCATCACCGCGTCTCCAGCGGCGAAAGAAAGTCCTGTAACGTCAGAAATGTAAAGTGGGGAAGATCAAAAGGGAAGGCTGTGTAGCCGGACAGCGGGAGCGTCTGCCGGCAGAAGCGGGAATCAGAGCAGCCCGAAATGAAAACATGCAAATAGACAGCCGTGCCATCTTCAGAGAGGACAGCAGCTGTCACACCGGGGACCGCCACAGCGCTTAGTGGGATCCGCAGGGGATTGTTGGGGATGAGAGAGAAGACCCTTGGGAAAGACACTGAGGAGAGGATGAAAGAAAAGGACGGGGGGGCGGGGCGGGCAGCAGGTCTCACCCATTGACTCCCCTCCCCACCATGAAGAAATTGAAATAGCCTGAAAATGTGTTATGATGCTGTGGGATACTGCTGCTGGTCAACAGGAAACACGTCAACAACAACAACAAAAATGACATAACAAAACATGACACCCTGTTAAGAACATCACACCAAGTGCAGGTAAGTTACATTGTCAAAAACTGTATGCAACCATAAACACGCCGCCTCCACTGTGTTGCAATAATCAACCCCCCCCCCCCCCCCCACCATGGCATCAACTTGCCACCTGTCACACAACAAATCAGATACTCATCTTTAGGATTTCACAACTAATGAGCCTAGTGCCTTCAATCTCAGGGGCCTCGTGCCCAGTCCGTGGTGATCCACCTCTCAGTGTCACCGTCCTCACTCCCAGTTAAAGGTGTCCGCAGGTGCGACTGGTGAGACCAGGTTCCGGAAAGGGCAGCTCACCGTGGCGACACAGAGGCAGAGGCGACAGCGTGCAAGCATGAACTCCCGTCCACAGCATTTAGTGACTCAGCTTCCAGTTTATTACTTGGAGGCAGAAGCTATGTATACTTAAATAGTGTCACAAGTTCCCCTTCAAGGGTGTTTATTTTGCAAAATGAAGGGGCAAATGAAGAGGCAGAAATGTGTTCTGGCAGGAACGGCGATGGGGAAGAGGTGCCTGGCCGCGCTGTGCGACACGGCGTAAAAACATCTCCGCTGACAGAGAGCGGTAATAAAGGCACAGACTGGGAGATCGACGTGTGGCACAAGCAGCCAGGGCCCTCGGCCCACTGAGGATGCAGTGTCTGTGATGTGCAACTGAGCGTGCAAGAAAAAAAAAAAAAAAAAGTTGAAATCACCCATCCGTCCATCTTCAGCCTACTAATCCTGGCCAAGGCTGCAAGGGAGCCTGCAGTCCACTAATGAAGAGAAGAAAGGTTTTCAAAGTGTAAGACAAAATGTGCCAACCGGATTTTTCCCATTTCTAAATAAATGGAAATTTACAACAAAACGACGGGGTCAATTACACTTCCTATGAAGTCTATATACAAAGCAGAGCTAGTTTTACTTTGGTCTCACAGGCAAGACCATCTCTGATGGTCACAGAGTGATTTCCATGCGGTTTCCCTCTTTGACGACAGAACAACTGCAGAACATCAACACAAATCATCTCCCCGCCCACCTATGGGGCATTTAGTGTCCGATCAACCACTCACAATTATAACAAATCATCTACCGCATCTCACAACTTATACATGCCTCCTGTAAAAGGCCGGCTAAATTGGAAATGCGTGAAAAAAGCAATAATCGTACGAGAAGCTCTTCAAAATGTCATCACGGCCCTCTACACTTATATACGGTAAAAAACATAACAGCCCTGAAATTTCTCCTGAATAGTTTTACTGAGGTAATGAATCTCGTATTGAATCATTGACATGAGTAAGTATGTAATAGTGCAAAATTTCTGAATGAAAGCAATTCGATCCAAGGTGTGTTGCCTGGTGCCTATAACAACCCTGTCAGTTATCTGCATGTCTTCCTAAGTGCCTGTACTGCAGCCCTTATTTACCGGCCTAAACTGCACCGGTAATAATCACCTGGCTGTAGGCCTTTCTTAAACCTTCCACTTGTATCCACCTCTCAGCAGCTGTCTGTCTACATACAGACCACCACAGCCTATGTCAGATGCCACTCTGTGTTTGAACATCACCGCAGCACAGGAAGTTCACTTGTCAGGATAATAAGGCTTCTCTCCTCTGGTAATTGCAGAGTCCCTGGTCCTGCACCACTGGATTTACCTTTGACACCATATACCACCATTTTCTCTTGCTCGAACTACAGAATCATGCAAGTTGACAGATTCATTATTAATTAGGTCTTAGCTGTCGTATCTTTAGCAGTTGGTTTAAGTAAATGACAAATACTCAGTAGGCAGGCTGTGTTTATTATTTTCCCTACGTTACCAGTCAATGGTTTTTGCATGCTACAGGTTTTTACCACTTTTCCATTTATTTCATAAACTGCAGATTTTCAACTTTTTTTAAGCAAAGGAAAGTTGAGGGAACATCTATAAATGAAATTACAGTGGTACCTTGGAACACAAACTTAATTCGTTCCAGATGGCTGGTCAAGTTGCAATTTGGTCGAGTTCCAAGTTGAATTTCCCCATAAGAAATAATGTAAATGAATTTAATCCATTCAAGACCCCCAAATGATTGCCTATTTAAACTTCTCTACCTCAAGTCTCGCTATAATTTCCTTTTTAAGTTCTATGGTTACTCTCACTACTTTCCTCTTTGGTTTGCTGCCATCACTGCTTACTTTCTTAGGGGCCATGATTACTGTATCACTAAATGTACTGCAGATAAAGCACAAAACATTCACACCGAACACAGGAACATAGAATTTGGCATGTCGAACTTAGTTGAGAGGTACTGTGAGACTGAGAGCAATTCACAGGCATCAGTATCCCAGTTGGTCCATTTGTGTTCATTTCAGCCCATCAGCGACGCATCTCAGTCCATACAAGTTTTAGCAGGTCTGTTTTGTTTCATGTGTTCTGAGTTTTCGTTCGAGTTGGGGCTAGATTTTTCTCAACCTAGCCGTTCGTGGTCCAAATTGGTAGAGTTGAACAAGTCTCACCAATACCAGTTTTAGGAGGAATGGTCGTGTTCCAACGTTTTGGCTGAGGTACATGTCGAAAAAAATTCATTAGACCCATTCGATTTCCAAGTTGGTCAAGTTAAGAGGTGTTCGAGTTCCAAGGTTCTACTGTATATGTCAAATAAAAGAAGTTTCCTTTATAACATGGAAAAGTGTGTAATAATGCATGTCTGAAATCCAATGAACTGGGTGTGTGGTGATGGCATAGTCAAATTCTAGGCTGTCCTTTAACTTTAAATGCACTAGTTAACTGTTTCATCCCAATATTTGATGTCCCTGGTAGAAAAGAATACCTCAAATATTCTCTGCTGTTGTAACTGCTAGAGGGGGTTACTTTGATGAATCAAAGATATGACATTATCTTGCTAATAAAGGTACTTAAATGGTGAACATACGGTATATGTATTTGTTAGCAAAGAATATTGAGTGTATTTTTCAGTAAATGTTAAGTTAGTATCTTGCAAATGTAGAAAATCAGTGTGTTCAAAAATTTTTGACTGGTAGTGAATATATGGTACCACAAAGGGATATTGTTCAAGAGCATAACTTTAATTACAGTAACTCTTAGGCAATTTCCTCTGGGATTAATAACATTTTCTGATTTTGATTCTCTGTTGACTTATACATGCAGTATTCATCATCAAAAATATTAGAACTTCAAAATAAGCCTTGCACAAATGAAATTGGGACAGAATATCACAGAACTTCTTCCTGCTAAAGACAAATGATGTTAGCAGCCCTTAAATAACTCAGACTTACTCACTCAGACTTCATCTTAAACTAGGTGGCTTCTGCATCCATACAGATGCATCAGTACAAGACCCTGCTCCTCACCAATAAAGCCCGAACTTTATAACATGCATGTTAATTGTACCCTTGTTTCATTTAAGCAGCACAGCTAGGGATTGCCACCCAGTCCCGGGTTAGTACCATTCTTGCACCCGTAGCTTCCGGGATTGGCTCCGGACCCCCGCAATCCTGCATAGGACAAGCACATAAAGAAAATGGATAGATGGAATATACAGTATAGGTATAGGTCAGAAGAATTCTCTTTATGAATGATTCAGAAAAGCTCGTCTATGCATTTATTACCTCTAAATTGATCTGTCAATATATTGCCTAGGATTGATCTTCAATTACTATAAAATGCAGCTGAAATAGTAATGCTGTGACTAACTCACACGATCTTATCAGTAAGAGGCTCTGCTGCCCCTGCTGGCCGCCCATCAAATTTACAAGCAGTATAAAGACTCATAATGGGCTCAGCCCTCTATTCCATAAAGCCACTGTCCGCAATCAATTGTTCTGGACTAGCTAACAGGAACACAGGCATGACACCTCATTTCTGACAATTACCAGCCCTCCTCTTAAACTCTTTTGGGGTTTCTCCACAAAGCCTGGGTTTAACATGGTTTAAGTAGCCTAGATTTCCATATCCACTTCCTATGAGTGTGTAAAGCACAAGGTTAAGAACCCTAAAGATCACGAACCGCACAATGGCTGAACTGGGGGTACCAATGGCTCCGTCTCTGAAAACAAGGACATAAACACAGTAGGTATTCATTCCCAGCACTTGGGTTCCCTGGACCAGACAAGCCCTGACAGGCTAGCTAAAATACCAGCCCTTTCCAATCCCCCAGCATCATCGGTATGGAGCAATAGCACTTGATTATCTCAAGAGGTTCCACTTAAGTGCTTAGGTAGGAGAAAAGGCGGGATTGTGAACAAGGAGTTGACAGAGATGTTCCAGCAGCAAAATTTGCATAAAGAAGACTGGCAAATGAGGAGCTTCTATGGGATTTGCGGTTTTTGCTACCAAAATATGTGTAACATGGTATGAGAGGCTGAACTACAAGCACCAGGTACGCAAATTTCAGGGGGAGACAGCATAACCCAGCCGTATAAAAATTCTCTGATAAACTTAACGCCTTTAACATTTCACATAGAATGGATCATTTATTAAACCACGGGTCTGCCCTTAAATCACACTTAAGTAATTCGTGTGCAGTGGTGGCGCGACGTCGCTACTGAACTGCGGGCGATTTTGGACGCTGAATGTTTAATGGATTTACACTCAGCAAAGCGAATCACGCAAAACTCAGAGAAGCTGGAGATCCCCTTGACACCTTCACTTGATTTCCCAAGGCATCATTTGGAAATATCGATTATAAAAATAAGCTTAATATGGCTCATGATAGTGTACCCATCTTCACGATTTCTTGTTTAACAGAAACGTAAGGGAATTCATCGATTAAGAGAATAACGTACGCCTGCATTAATAGCAACAACAATTAAATGTTTGACCATCTTCTTACTGAATGAGATCCAACCCACGAAAGTGGATTCCAAAATTGCCCTTCACGTAGCCTACTAATCCATCAGCAAGTCACTACCAGTTAAATTAGATCTACTGCTTTCGTTTATCCATTTCAGTGAAATCCAAATTCCGTGCCGCATGAAAGGCCTATATTCCTAATATTACATAGGCCTACAGAAAAATGTTTCTGTGTTAACGGAACATAACGCAGTATGAAACTGCAGCTTATTCCTATGTAAGAACTACAACGGGGTCTGCAGGGGCAAGGACAGATTAAAGTGGTACAAAGGTGATGGACTATTTTCTGTGCGTTCACATTGGGATATTCTGCTGTCTTTACTTTGTTATTGAGGTGTATTTGTTGGTGGATTCTAAAAAATTCAGTGCAACTAATACATAGTTAAAGTGAAGCAGTAAATCGTGAAGGCAGGATCACCTCTAGTTAGATGGATCGACACTTACCCTCTGGTTGCTTTGTTCTGCGCGCCCGGTAGGTTTTTATAAAGTGGAGAAAATGTGGGAAAACAATTCATCACACCGCTGGTTTTACATTTTGCAGGTGTAAAACAAAACTACATTTAAACGCCGTGGGCTAAAGCAGCCCAGCGTTAAGCCGAATTCTTTTTATTCCGTTTCAAAGCGATCTTGCGCCCCCACTCGTCAGTGCGATACATTAAAAGGTAACGGTAGTTTTGCGCTTTAACAGCCGTTAAAATCATGGCCATACGAAAGGGTCTCTAATGAAGCCTATATCGTTTGTATATCTGATGTTTATCGTTACAGCATGCGTGTTAAGTGTAAAACATTATTTAATGCAGGGCCACAAGTTTTAAAGTAGGCAATATATTGACAGATCAAATTTGAGTTTTTTCATATCCTGCCAGACCTCAGACGTGTAATAAGTGAATCTGTCTCCTAGTTTAACTGATCGTGATGTTCATTGATTTAGTACCACACTGTAGTACGGTACCTATCCGGCACCAGGTTGTACCGAACCCCCCCGGGGTAAAACAGCAAAGGGGTAATCTTTAGCAGGGCCACAGCAGAGGCATGGGTACCCTGGTAGATTCAGAGGGCCGTAACATAGTACTTAAAATTGGGCGGGGTTAGAGTCACCACCAGTCCAGAATATTACAGCCAATATAATAAAATAAAGCACAGTGATTTGGCGCTTTTGAGTAAACATTTCCGGCGTTACTGCGGGGGACCTGAGCCAGGGGGGGTGGGGATGCCGTATCTCTTGAGATTGTAAGGGACAGCCCTAGCGGTGGGAGCATTAAGTGACATTTTGTCAGGGGGAGCAACACAGGCGCCTGAAGAGGTCAGACACCTCTCAGACTTTCCCAATTCATCTATAATGGTCAAAGTTCTTCAGTGGAACCTGGTGACATTCCAATGAGTTATATAGGGGGGAAAAAAGCAGACAGACAGACCCTTGCAGCATTATTTGATAGGAATGAAGTCACATTCATTTTTTTTTAACTCAGCCATACAGAAATTCTGCTTATTTCATCCACTGGACAGCTGACAGCAAGCTGAAGGCTCCACATCATGACACCAGTCTCCTCTGGGCCATTATTAAAGCTCTCTGCTCAGAAGTGACATCCTGATCCACCCTGTCTTATCTGAGCACTCAGTCAGCAGAAATTTACCCTGGAGTAAGAGTAGCCTTTGCTCCCCACTAGTCTTCCGGGGACACTGGAAGATCTGAATGTCGGTTTGTGTTTTAAGTGAGCTTCTAATTAGACCCAATTCAATTAAGCCCATTCAAACGGAGTGTTCTAGAATGGAGAACTGCAATTTTCTTCCTCACTCCACATGAGACAATTCAATTTTCTGCACAACTCCCAAACCCAGTAACAATTTATAGTAAAATGAACACACACACACACACACACACACACACATACACACCAAGAGATAAAGAAAATGATCAAGGGAACATCCTAGCTAGTCAACATAAATCTACAGGAGACTGCTGAAGGACCCAGTTTGTAACAAGATGTGATCCGTCAGGATTTTGTAATTACACTTAACGGGTTTATTAAATTGCTGGAGAACCAGCACATGTAGTAACACGGGAGTAGTTCCAAAACACAGAACAGAGACCTAGAACACTGGCTGTTCACATTCAGAAGGTCCATTATGCCAGATCCAGGCATCACTTCCTACATAAAAATTGGCCAGCAAGTTAAATCACTGAGGCAGGATACATTGCCAATCAACAAGCAGCAAGGAGCGACTTTCCCCACAAATACTGATGCAAAACCAATACAATAAAGGGAGCTCACCAAGAAAGCAGCTGATGAAACTGGAAAAAATTCTTTAATATCAGTTAGAACAATCTGTATTACATCAGCGGTCAATGTTTGCCAGCCCAAAAATGATCCAAAAAAAAAAAAAACTCATTTAACATAACATTCCATTAAACTGACCAACTCCCCAGGGGAAAAAAAAAAGTTACCAGAATATACCAATGCAGAGACATGAATCATATACAACAAAAGTCCATAGAGAAACATAATTTAAATTTTTTAAATATACATTTCAGCTGCTTCTCTTAAACAGGCTACAAGCAGTTTTTACATTAATTTTACACAAGGATTGCAATGGCTCCATTTTCCAGGTCCATGCCTTCGGGACAGGAATGGTGCAGGGCTACGTAACGCAGGAGATCGGATTGGCTGAAGTGCTTTGTAGAGGTAGATTCTTCCGGGTTGGAAATGAGACAGGTTATCATGATTTTTTTTTTTTTATACCCCAATTCACCGCACTGCGGGAAACCCCAGTCTCCTGCACTGCCAGCAACCGAGCCCCCACCCCACCCCCCACCCCCACTGGGAGTTGGAACTCGCCAAAAAGAAAAAAAAAGAAAAGGTGCAGGTACAGAGATTACTATCTGGTGTGTTTAAGTTACACCTAAAACCTTCAGGGGCCTGCAGATGAAATGATGTCTGGCCACCTATAGATGGCTATTGGCGTGTCCATCACCCTTTTCTAAGACTTCCTGTGAGAAGCTTCCATAGCTTGGCTCGGTTTAGTTTCAAAAACGGAGGCCACAGTTTCAATTTGCTGCCCGGCGATGACAACAATTAGTCGTCAAGTTATAGCGGCTCCGGCTTACCCCTGAAGAGGGCGAAGGGTCAAACACAGAGACAACAGGCATCTCAGAGACGCCTTTTTAGCTGAGCTTAGAAAGGAATCTGCCAGGAGAGAAGCACCAGAGGCCCAGTTCATAAGCAAAACACCCCAGGAATTCCTCGGGTCGCATCAGCAGAAGCTGTCCTGCCAGAACCCAGCTTTGCACAAGTTCCTTTATCAGGACCGAAATTCCGGATTTTCACAACTAGACCTCTAACTGGACAAACACTACTTATGCAAGGCTGACAATGCTACATATTAATGAGACACTTCCCCCTCCAGCCTGGCATGTGTTCAAACACTAATGCCTGTGACCTGCAAAGGTCTGCCTGGCCAACACCCTGTAACTGTAATAATTTCATCAGGCTGCATTTCCATCCCAAAACCTACTCACTGTACACCCAGAAATGATTGGTGTGGACACTGTCATTATTTAACATGATCATAAATGTGGATCAGAAGCTTTTTTAACCCTAAGAACAAAAAGCTTAGTCCCTGAGCCCCCCCAAGCAGAGCGACAACCAGGGTGGGGGTACGTGCCGAATTCCATTGACAGCTAGGTGCCATATAGCTTCCAAAACAGTTCATTTTGACAGTTTTTAGTCAATGAACACCTTCCATGTTATGAAGCATTAAACTTAAGTAAAAGTTGTCATTCATGTAACTACAAACAGCGCTGGACCTAAGGTAAGTACAACAGACAGGGTCCGACTCCGTCATACGGTACACATGCATTAAGTGAGCTTTAAATCCCAAGAACGCTTAAGTGAGCATTAAAAAGGGGGGAGAAATAACAAAGACAGCAGGCTGGTAATCTGGACAGATGATTGCCATTTCGCAGCATTATCACCACGTGCGTTTAATGTGACCCTCTGCCCACCAAAGGTCCAGTGATGTTTTCAAAGCACGTTTATGCACATGGGCGCGAGAGGCACACATCCAGCAAGGGCTCAGACACAAAGTGCATGACAGAAATGCTCCTGTGTGGGGACTCTCGGCCAACCCTATGGAGTCCTTTGTGGCTCATGCAGTCCATACATCTGCAGCACTGCTCCGAGTTCTGCCAGCGAGGCACACTTGGCTCTAGCCTGCCAGTTTCAGCAAGGGCTCCTGCATACAGAGAGAATTATAAAGTAGTAAATGGGCTGAAGTCAGTGGTACTAAAACAGCGACAAATATCGGTAAACTAAAACATACATGGATTAAAAAAAAAAAAAAAAATTAAACCTGATGTTCCACTGAAAATGTTATTCATGTTATTACAGTATTAGGTGCAAAAAACTCCCCTAGGGGGAAAGAAAAATTATATAACACTTATGGATTTGATGAGGTTTTTGAATAACTGGAACTCACTGCACCTAGCCAGACAATGTGCATAACATTTAACCATCATGAGACATCCATGGAATTTAGTATCCCCCACCCACCCCCGTGCAGTGTTACCTGTGTCTCTCTGGACTCCGGACTGGAGAGTTCCTCCGCCTTAACCTCCATCTGACTGGCGGTGTTGGCCAGCTGAAGGCTACGAGTGACTGGCCCGCCTACCCTTTCTCTAACTTTCATAGAGAAACGCTCATCCTTCTTGGGCTGGAGCTGTTGTGGTTTCCCATCCCCTGCGCTCTGGACCAGGACCTCTTTGCCCCCACGCTGCATCCTCATGACCAGGCGCTCAGCAGAGCTGGTGGAAGACATGCCAGGGGGATGTGGAATCTGACCGTCGCCGCTCTTCTTACTTTTCTTGCTAAAAGACAACGTGGCAGCCTGCAGAGGCACCAGCCTCTTCTGCGGTGCCTGTGAAGCAGCCATTCTTCCTTTACTAGGCAGCGGTTTCAAAGGTGCCCCAGAACCATCTGTAGGCCCAGAGCTTCGGGCTCTCGTTTTCCCCAAAGTCTTATGCCCAACGTCCGACCCCTGCTGCTTTATTTCGACATCTGCTGTTCTCCTACGAAGGCTGGTGTTTCTGTCCTGGGTTGTAAGGGCCTCTGCAGCACCCTTTCTCGCTTTCTTGGAAACTGGTTTCATGGGACAACTGACAGCTACATGCTTGTTCAGGCTACCTAGATACGTGAATTCCCTCCTGCAATGTGGACATACATGAACTTCCTGCTCTGCCTCAGAATGTGCGGCCTTCTTTGCAGTAGACTTGTTTCGCTGGGATATAGCTTTTTGAACCAGTTGATTCTTCTTCTTGCTTAGTGCGCTCAGCTTCACTTTACCCGAAGACTCCTGGCTGAAGGTGAGCCTCTTGGGCTGGCCCATCCTACGGAAGGTGATCTGGCCCCCATTTGCAGCCGCTAAGGGTGAAGGGGCACCGTTCTGAGGCTTTGCTATTTGACGGAGAGGAATTGGGTTTTTCTTGGGAGTATACCGCTTCTTGTCGCTGGCACTGGCGCACGCCAAGATGTGCTTGTGCAGCTCCGGCATGTTGTCAAAGCTCTTTCCACACTTTGTACAGCGGATGGCCGTGGAAAATGTCTGCGGGATGTTGTGGGTGGTGAAGTTGGTGGCAGAGGCCACAGAACCTGCAGGGGTGCGGTTGTGATAGGGAAACGGTGGAGGCTTGAAGCTGGGATAGTGTTGGTTAATGCCAAGACGGACATCTGGACCCTTAGGCTTACCTCCTTCAGATGCCATTATCTTAATTGTAGTGTACAGCTCCTCAGTGGAATCGTCCGGCTCCTCCTCTGCCCAGTCTTTGGCTTTCAGAGCTTCAGGACGTGCCAGAGAGGTACAATCAACAGGGGAGTCATTGGCTGCGCCTGAGGGGGACTGCTCAGTACCGGCCTTGGCTGGATCAGTGTAGTTTTGAGGTCTCAGCTTGCCATTTTCCACTACAGTGTGAGTGCAGTCATGCCCAGGGTGCAGGTCCTTCTGGTGCTGCTGGAGGTTGCACAAAAAGGCAAACTCCTTGGAGCACACGCAGCAGATGAAGATCCTGCCAACGCTGTGAAGAGCAGAACGGTGTTCCAGCAAGTCCGCTGCATTTCCAAAGAGCTGAATGCAGAATTCGCATTTAAAGGGCCACTCCAGGGCATGTCCCATAATATGCTGACTGAGCTCCTTTATGGAGGGGAAAGGATTCTCACAAACATTACATATAAAGTTCTTGCAAAATATCTCTAATTCACATGACTCCTCATCAGAAGCCTGATCTGTAGCGGCACTGCTATGATCCCCAGATATGTCTGGCTCATCCTTGGGTTGAGTTTCATCATTGATGACAGAACAAACAAGAGGTGGTGGTAACACCAGTGTGGGAGGGCTTTCTGATATAACAGGGGTCAGTGGAGACTCTGGTAAAGAAGCTACAAGGACAGGAGGGTCAAGCGAATGAGGTGGAGCTGTTGATAAAGGCTGTTCCTGGTCATCAGTCTCCTCAAGCACGACACTCTGATCTGACGAAGCTCCTATAGGACTATGCTGGACCACTGTAGAGGCTGAATCAATCAGTTCTGTTTCAGTAACACTGGAATTACTACAAGTTTGTGATGCCTCCTTATCTACTGCAGAAAAACCAAGAGGAGAGGATGACTCTTCTGCTAAAACGCTTTCTGGTGAGGAAGGCTTTGCATTATCAGAAAAACTCATGGGTTCAATTTGCATCATACACAATTCTGGACTAACTTTCGGGTTTTCGGACTGGGCAGTAAGGTCTGCACTGTCAGCGTTAGCATTAAAGACCTCTGAAAGAGGTGGTGACTTACTATCATCTGAGCCACTATCTTGTGAAGGTCCTTCCAAGATAAATTCAGCAGGTCTGGGAGATGTTTCAGGTGATAAAACAGGAAGAGGGCGAGGTCTTGGCGAGTTGGAGAGCTGAGAACTGGGAGAAGGTGACATAGGGAGAGGAGAAGGAACGGTTGGTAGAACTGGTGGTGGTGGAGTAGGGGATGCTAGGGTGGGAGTATGAGGTGATGGTGGGTTCATGATTACTGGTGTTAATGATGGAGGGGGAGGATGAAGAGCTGATTCAGACTGAAGACTTTCAGAATCAGTGCAACTGATGTCCAGAGAGCTGACCACCGTGTCTGCAGTTGACAGAATCCTTGGGTTTTCTGTTAAATTGGAGACTTCCTCTACTGATGAGTCTAAAGAGGCATACTCATTCATTAAAACTTTCTCCAGCATGCTGGTATTGGGTTTCCGCTTCTTAGCCAACGGTTGCAAAGCTTTGGCCTCAGACTCAGAGGTGGTCTTCCGTTGCATACTTAGGTCCAGGACAGCTTCCCCGGGTCCCTTGTTCTGGCCGTCGATTCTTTTGCCAACAGCACCAGAAAGGTCCAGAGGCTGCTGGTTACAGGAACTGCCACCACTTCGAGTAGAAGGCCAATCGACAGGAGAAACTTTGAATGTATCCACTACTGGAGGACTCATTGCATCTCTATCCCCTTTACTTGACACAGGGTAAATTGGGGACATACACTGGCCTTCTACTTTTGGTACTTTAAGAGAAAACAAGCTTCCTTCATTCTTACCACTTTCACCTTTCTGTTCTGGACTGAGTTGTGGGGAAGTTGGTGGGGATGACGTTCTTCTTTTGAACCTCCCTGAAGCTGCAGGCAACACAGCCACTGACATTGCAGGTGGAACGAGCCTGTTGGCTTCAGGCTGAGTCAAGTTGGGCTTCTGGTTGTCCTGAGTTTGTAAGAGCTGCTTCAGCTTTGGGGAGAGATAGACTGTTCGCTCCTTTTGAAAGGCTAAGGTATCTGTGGCTTGAGGGCAGAGCCCACCTGCCAAAGATGAAGCTGAAGACGACGAAGAGGCTGAAGATACAGCGTCCGATTCTAAAGATTCCGTTTTTATTTTAGGAAGAAGGGGTGGTGTAGATGTTCTCCTTTTTGCTGCTGACTGGACAGCACTTGTGATCTCCTTTTCAGTGCAAGTTGTGGTTTCTACTTTTACAGCCTGGGAAGTCTTATCAGAGCTAATGATCACAGCATCAAGCCCTAACATTGAAGCTGAGTTGGAATCCACCTCTACCACTTCACAGGTGCTCACAGTACTAGTGGACAAGATTTTTCCATCGATGTAGAAGCTGAGGTTTTCTGATATATTACTAGAGATGTCAATCATGTAATCTTCATCTTGATCTCTTTCATCATCCACATCCCCACTGGGCAAATAGACAGCATGTGGGCTAGTGCTGGGGGATTTCTCAGGGGCTGCTGCAGGTTGCTGGGGTTGTCCCTCCTGCAGCAACATACCTTTCCTGCGAACCCCCTTAGGCAACAGATGGCGTTCATGAATCCTGCGTTGGTGTCGCCGCATATTAGTGTGGGTCCCAAAAGCCTTCTTGCAATACTTGCAAGGATAGAGCTCCTTCAACTCTCCTTTTTCATCCAATATTACGGCGCGCTGTTCCATTTCCACACCTTGCTTATCAGCCACAGAACCTTCTGGGGGCCCACTGCTGCTCTCTGAAGTCACCAACAGCTGCCCAGAAGTGGCAACGAGGTCTGGGCTTGAACTATCTGTTACTAATGAAGGACTTGCAGCTGAGGTTCCACTAAGGGAGCCCAGTTTTTTCTTGGAGCCATTTTCATGGCGGCGTTCATGCCGCCGCCGGCCAATCTGAGAGCCGAAAGGTTTGCTGCAGTATCGGCACTTGAAGGTGTGGGTTTGGTGAGTTGCCGCAACATGAATGTGCACGTGGCGTTCAAGGCCTTGCTTCGTGGTGAAATGACGTTCACAATGCTGGCATGGAAAGTGCGACTCCCCCCGGGAATCATCTTCATAGTCAGGCTCTGGCTCCAGTTTCAGAACAGAAGAAATGGGTGCAGTTTCTTGTTCAACAGCAGCAGCAACTTCCTCTTCAGGATCCTGACAGCCAGACTCTGGACACGGCTGTTCCTCTGCTTCAACTGGCTTAGCTTCAGCTGGGGAAGATGACTCACTTATGTTCACCTGTGGCTCTTGCTCTGCTTCCTCCAAGTCCTGCTCTTCCTGTTCTTCCACCAATGAGGTGGTTGGGGGGGTATCCTCATTCACATATTGGGAAGTTTCTGCAGACATGAAACTGTCTTGTGTTGCCATGTCTAAAGTGGGTGAAGGTCCCTCACTTTCTGCTTTTAGACCTGAAAGCCAACAAAGGAGTCAAATATCAACTAAATACATACATAGCTCAATTCTATATCAGATAGATAGGTTAGCTACAAAATGTTTACTAAATTGCATATGATAAAAAAATTAAAATAATCAAAAACTTTGCAGCGCGGGATGCCTCACCATTATCTGAACCTTGCATTTCTGAGAGCGTCAACTTGGCTCCCCGCGCCTGCTTGGGGCTTCGGAATCCTCCCAAACCAGCCTGTCTGGCTCTGGCTCTCTCCAGCAGCTTCCTCCGTGCTGCACAGAGATTCAGAAAGACATTCAAGATGATGTTTACTTTGTCTAAACTAGTCTGAATCATATGACCACCTTTAATATCCTGAATACTGTTAGCAATCCAAAACACGCTAATTTCACAAATTAACTTTGATATTTTTAACTGAGCAGGCAAACAACACGTGGGAATCCAGTTGACAAAGTGTCAATGACAGACTATTCGATGTATTCACGTCAGGGAAACAATTAGCCACATTATAGGAAGTACTCTTTGCTCACTTGCAGTCAAATGGCAAAAGTAAAGTATCAGTACAAATAGTATATCATGTAAGTTGATACTAAGACTTTTTCTAATCAATACTAGACTGGCCCAGCTCAATGAAGTCATCCAGGAGCGAACATGGTCAGTCCCTGGAGAAGTACCAGCTGCCTCTTCCAAGGGCAATACCAGGAACCGGAAGTATCAAAACAGCTCCATCACAATGTATAAGCAAGTCATTGCAAATCACCATACAAAACCAGAGTAGTGCTGGGCGGTATACTGATTCATACCGAAAACTGTTTATTATTGTTATGATATTAATTTCTTATACCGGTTTAAATAACTTACACAATGTTCGGAAAGCGGCGCAGCTGGAAACTGTTTAAGAGGGGACCATTTTCATTGCTGCACCGCTAAAAATGTACCGCGAAAGATCAGAAACGGAAGATATAGCTGATGCTGGGGTTGTCAAAAATCGATTGTCAGATGCTAATCGATATTAAAAATTAGTATCCAATTAGATATTCATTTTCACCATTATTGATACCAACAGTGCGGTTTTGCCTCATTTGCCACACTTCACACAGCACCACTCGCGCAGCCGCTCCCCTCCTCTCAATAGCCGCTGAACGCATTCGCGCTGGTCAACACACACATACCGATTTGGCCGAACATGGCATATGCTGCAGTTGAAGGCACTTTGCAAGCTTGCTTTAGTTTATAAAAAAGTGTCATTTGGAAGTATTTTGCAGACGAGCATGGAAAGGCTAAGGATGTCGATAAGCCTCTATGCAAACAGTGCAACAAAGTTGTAGCAATGAAGTCAAGTAGCACGTCAAACCTGGTGAAGCATCTTAAAGACCGACATTCCGGTCTTTGAGAAATTTTGCGAGGTCAGTAAAGCTCACGTTCCAGCAACACTGAACTTATAAATACATCAAAAATGTTGTTAACTTGGCCAGTGCACACCTTAACATTAGCCGTTTATCTATAAGCAGTTAGCCAACAAACATGTTAGCCATGTGTTGAGGTAGAGGATAGGTGCAATGGCTAAATAAAAAAAAGTTAATGTGGGAACAATGCAAAAACATAAAACAAAAATGTGTCCTGTAAAGTCCTGTAAAATGTGGTAAGCACCCAGTCATACTTTCAAAAAATAAAAAATAAAAAAACGTCATATACCATGAGACCGATGTAACTTTGAAAATACCTTGATATCATTTTTTGGTCATACTGCCCAGCTATTCCAGAGGATGGGAAAACCCAAGATGTACTTCATGATCCCTTCCTGTTGAAATCCCTAGGCTGCAATTATGACAACAGCAAGAAAAACAAAACCTGAATTCTGAGCAAGAAGCATTCTCAAGAGATTGTTTATTGGTCATGCAAGCCAGAGTCATGACCATCCCATGATCATTTGAATTCTGTAAAGTGTCCAACCCTG
This sequence comes from Gnathonemus echidnorhynchus, assembly GCA_026776725.1. NCBI lineage: Eukaryota > Metazoa > Chordata > Actinopteri > Osteoglossiformes > Mormyridae > Gnathonemus > Gnathonemus echidnorhynchus. The sequence continues at coordinate 23,198,353 of JAODJU010000130.1, read as the reverse complement.
CTGAGTCGAACTCCGGTGAAGGTGCCGCTGCATAGTACAAACAACCGGCAAAACTCCTGTCCCACACTCTTCTCAGACAAACTACATATGCATCTTTATTACTGTCACTGCCCTGCAACAGCTGCTAACCACTTTGCTCTGAGGAAGCAAGTCAGCATCATTTCTAGCTTGGATTTTTAAACCTGCCGTCTTCATTTGCAGAGATGTAAACGTGGAATAACAAATCTCACTCAAATATCACCGTCAGATTAAGAACAAAAGGATTTATGTAAAACACTACATCTAGTTTCCAACAAATTCAGTAATTGTTAGATCTTACGATTTGTGCCTGCTTTAGTTTGACTGGACAATGTTAAAACCTCAACTCTAGAGCTGCCGCGAGTAGTCGACAGTCGACGCAAAAAAAATGTCGACATCAATATCTTTAGTCGACGCGTCACATTTTTTTTAATTAACCGTTTTCTGGCTCCGTCCAACTTGAGTGTTGCCAGATTTTGCGATTTTGGATTTTATAATTAAGGAGTGTGAGTACCCGTGGATA
>JAODJU010000130.1:23168396-23191364 GCA_026776725.1 Gnathonemus echidnorhynchus | reverse complement strand
GACTCGACGGAAGGGGAGGAGCGACAGTGTGGGCTGCAGTTACCAGTGATTCACTTGTAGTACTTTTCCAACTTGCATACGGTGTAAAAATTCTCTTCTAGAAATGGGCAGCAGACACCTTTATACACTGGCGCAAGAAGTCACCAGCTTTCAAATAGTTCATGGTATCTATGCAGGACAGGGCCCTTCCCATGCATCAAAGCATTCCATAAACTGCCTGACCAATGGCTTGAAAGGTGATCAAATTATGACCTGGCCCTCTTCACCGTCTGACTTAAACACCAATGAGAACTACTGAGTCTTACAAAAGCATTTTAAATCAGGGCTTAAAACATTACTCTTTGCTGCAGTTTTTTCAATTAAATCAGTTAAGTCACACACTATCACTACAATATAACTTCTTTTCAGTTAACTGGCTTTTAAGTTTTTTTTAATGTAATGCCTTAATTTATGGCCTTTTAAATGTGATTTTAATGTCTTATTTACTCTTCTGCTTTTGTAAAGCACTTTAAAATGCCTCGTGTCTGAATCGTGCCATATAAATAAACTTGCCTTGCCTTAATTTACCAATAGCACTTTTCCACTAGCATACAGGAACAAAGCCGTACACAACCCATACCAAAAAGTGCCACAATATAGCAAGAAGTAAGCTTCTCAGAGCAGCATCTGAGAGCCTGTCCTAGCTAATTTAGGATGTGCTCAAATGAAATACTCGACCGGTTCAATGGACAACAGGCTCATGATGGTCAAGGAGAAAAAAAGGTGGCCATACAGGACATTAAACTTGTTAAAGTGGGCTGCAGAGAACGGTCAATTGTTAGTTATTCTTTATGTAGACTGAACAGCTACATTTTTAAAAATTATTTCAAGGGATGGTGAAATGAGAAAAAACCTTTTTGATTTGCCAAGAACTTCTGCACACTGATAAGTTTGTTTTATTTTTGTCTGACAGACTACTGTAACATTACTGTAACATTTTCTCTCTAAATACATTTCAGCAAAAATATACATTCACTTTTATCACTCTGCCTAAGTCTTTCTGAAAATGATCACCAGGAGTAGGACTTGCCTAATACTTCTGTACATGGTGTTCTGACAGACAGCAGCTTATCATTGAACAGGCTTTAACAAGCCTCAATGGGAGGCCAAGAAATGGCCAAGCTTTCAGATGGAGCAGCGTAATTAAAACTGGTGTTAATCTTCATCTGGTTAATACGACTTCACACATAATGAAGTGCACTGCAGAATAAACCCTTCATTTAATAGGCCTTTTTATATTCTAAGAGAATTCAAAATCGGGACTTTAAATATTTAAATTTCGGTGAATGGCTAGAGAAAGACTACTTAGCAAATTTGGCTGTAGGCTGAAATAGTTTCAATGAGCTTGAACTGTTGTGGTTTCAAAAGCCTTCGTCTTCATCGGACCGATGACTAGCATATATTGAACAACTGCCTTGATTTCATGTTATAGTCATATTAGACTCTTACTGGTTCCTGTTACCTTCACACTCTCAGTCCTCAAATTCAACACCTTACAGGCTGTGATCACAATGGTTTCTGCTCCAACTCAATCACTGAATGAAAATTTTACTCCTTATATAAAAATATGGTACATTTCAAAATCTCATCTGTTTTGCCATGCTTTTTCCCCTCTCTCCAAGGAAATACTATAATTAAATACTTTGTTGGAAAACACACTGGCATTAAAACAGCATAAGGTACTAAGACCAATTCAGCCAGCAGATGGCGACAGAGTAACACGCAGAAACTGCAGTCACTGCCAGCACCCCACAGCCATAAAATACCGGGAATCATTCATGTGCTTTTGAATACTAATCTTGTTCACACAGGAGTGGCTATGGCCAAACAACTAAAATGTATTTTTTTTTAATGACCCAGCAGGTGGCACTACATTTTGACATGTTCAGAGAAGCCCAAGAGTAGGAACTAAGCACGCACCTTCAATACTTTGTAGTAAATGGCCCTATTGATCTCCAAGGGGAAGAGGTTCTGCTCTTGTGTGGACCGGGCCCAGTTCACATAACGCAGCCAGTTCCCCTTGGTCGGATCCGTGGCATCGACACACATCCACCCCAAGGCCGGAAAGTACACCTGTCCGAGAAACAGAGCACCGATTGAATTTTATTCAATTTACTTTGCCTGGTTGAAAATTCACTTAATATCACTATAAACTGGATTTATTTCAATTCAAAATTAATCATTGCATGGACTTGAATGATTTTTTTTTTCCTTTAAGTCAAACTTGCAAGGGTTTTTTTTGTGCAGTTATGATAAGGGTTATTGTTCAGTTTGGAAACATTTTTAGACTAGAAATATTTTTAAAAAGTCACAAGAAAAAAAAAACCTGAGAAATAAAATGAGGAAGAAATGAATGAAAAACAGTAACAGAGTACCAAGGGTTTAAAAACAAAGGACAAAAACACTGGAGATCACTGCAGATATCTGACATCATACAGAGGGTTGTACTTAAACATCATCAGCACTACTCACAGATCCACAGCAGATGGTCCTGAAAGCTACAGGTACATTTCTCAACATCACTCATGCCTTTAAGTTGTATCAATATAAACACTTTAGAAAGAAAAAAAAAAACAGTAGATTATCCTTAGATAAAGGGCATTTGCATTCAGCTGTTGGGAAAGGAAGCCCCTGAAAACAGGAAGAATAAGGTGTCCTGGTTTTCACTTCCTGAAGCACCCTGAGTCCTCGGAAAGGCGGTCAGTGAGCTGCCCGTGTCAAGCCTCCGACCCTGCAGTGTCACTCACCTCCCACATGTACACATTGCTGGTCACCTGGGACCTCTTCTTTCTCTCCCCCACGAACGGACCAAACCTCTTGCCCTTCGGAATGAGCCTGGAGGCCCAGACACCTGTAGAGACACATTTAAAGGCATCACAATGGGGCAGGGGGTCACCCTGGCAGTCATTCCAGCACACACATGCACACTAAGGAAACACACATGTGCTTTTTAACTCGCGGCGTAAGCAGCAGAAAAGCAATTCAGTTAAAAAATAAACTGAAGACTGACACCAAGATGGACTTAAGACCTGGACGATTTTCAAGTACTGCTCATTCTGCTAGTCTGCTTTTATACAAGTCAATGAGCTATGAGGCATCACAACTTTGAAAAATGTAGAGACGTCAGCCTGGAAAGTCAAACTTCATTATTCAAAGAAAACTTTATTTATTTATTTTTTTAGAATATTCACATATTCAGTGACAGTGACTATATAAGGGATGGTCAGTAACCAAGTAGTTAGACGAAACCTAAAATGAAGGCAGGACTTGGTTACAGGGATCCCATTTGCTTCAAATTTAAGATTCACAGCTGTCTAATGTAAATCGTTTAATATTTTTACTTCACACCACAATTTAGATGGACTTTTTGTTGTTGCTGCTGTCCTCTGTCCTTTCTTTTCTGTCCTCTGGGTAGCTAAATAAATAAAACCATGTTATTTTTTATTGCATCCTCATTGTTTTCCTCACTTAAGACAGTAGTAGGCTAATGTTTCTGGTTTCAACTTTCGTGGTCGGCTGCACAAAACGGGCTGAGGCTACCGTACGACAACGGACTGGGTTTGACTTATTTAATATTCAAAATTTCATCAAATGATAAATACATCATATTATAAAAATTTAAATGCCTTTTGTATTGTAGGCAGACAATCTTCATGGCTGATATCTCAAGGGCCATCCAAGAGAGCAACAGACCTCAAAAAAAAAAAAATCCTCTTCAGATACTGGAATTAACGAAATGCAGACGGCTTATACAGACAGCCTCCGCTAAGGTTGTTGCTCTGATCTTTCGACGTACGATTTGGCTTTGAGGCCCCATGTCCAGGCCTAAATTCAAAGCCGGATAAGAAATGACTTCAAGTCTCATACTTCCAGAGTCCGTCTACCTTTGAGTACAACAGAGCAATGGCATGGCGCTGTCTAATGGACCCGGGAGCCCACGGCACAGCCACGCACCAATGCGGTTCTGGTTCACGGCCGAGCGCTTCAGGCTCATGTCCTCGGGAAGCCCCTTCCACACGTGGGCCGGGACATCCTCCAAGGTCTCCAGCAGCCCCCCCTGCGCTGTCATCGCGGTCTGAAACACAGCTTACTGGCATGAGGCCTTTCCATCCTCAAGATCACCACCCCAAACCCAAACCACATAGAGACCCAAGCAGGAAAGACTGTTACTGGTACTTGAAACTGTCCAGGACATGATCTTTGTATTACTCATAATGCACTGAAAATCTTTTCCCCCTCTGTTTTTTGTGTTCAAAATCTAGGTAGGGATATTGTCTCATTTTCCACGAGATAGTAGCGGCTACACGCACAAACACCCACGCCTGCCTGCCCACCCCCCCCCTGACTAAAACTATTTTGATGTTGCCTTCACTGTCTCACCTGCTTCAGTGAAAATCCACTCTGGGCTCTACAGCAAGTAGAAAGGGTTGGCCGATCACATGGGTTCTGGAAAAAAAGAAAAGAAAAAAAAAGACGTCACATGGCTTTATGCTTGTAGAGCAGGATCCCTAAATACAGGATATCAGAAAATATCAGCTGTGCTTGCACTGCTTAACTACACCACATAAAAAAATAGTTCCAAATTCCCACCACTAGTAAAGTTTTCCCTTTGTCCAGTCCCTCCAGCCAGGCTCTCAGCTCACACAAAACTCCTCCAGCAAACTGCTAAATGGTTCATGTTCAACTCCCACTAGACCAGTGTTTCTTAACCCAGTCCTCGGCGAACCCCAGACAGTGCATGTTTTTGCTCCCAGCCAATCAGGAACACCAAATACTTGGTACAGGTGCGCTGGGAGCTGAGAGGAAGCTAAAACATGGACTGTCTGGGGTTCGCCGAGGACTGGGTTAAGAAACACTGCACTAGACTTATGTGGTTTCTCCCAATCCAGCCCTTCTTCCATTGACTAGGAGTCATAGCTCATATCAAATTTAAGAATGCATGCCAGTCACGGGAACAGCAGCATATCAACAAGATACCACCAGATATACCACCTCTGCAACATTGACACTCTCTTTTGTGCCAAACCAGAAGGTTATACATTAAAATCCTGCCCATTCCTGACTTTGACCTCCATGTGTTGATTTCCACTGAGCTTCAAGATGGCCAAGCCGCCATTGCCCTTCAAGGATACCCAACCCCATAATGGCACTTCAGCCCTAAACTCTTGACTGCCCATGACTTCCTTCATCATAGGTTCTGGCTGCATTGATGCAGTATTTGTTTTGTATTCTACATAAATTTGGTGCAGTTCCATATTTTTAATTCTTATGGAAATCACACACTTGTAGAAATGGTGATCTGGCGCGCCACCTGGATCTACATGGGCATTGAGGACCCATGACGCACATGACTGGCTAGTTCAGGTTATGTAGAAATGTTTAAATGTGCTTATGTTCAATGCCATATGGTACACATACTCACGTTCCACATAAAACCAAGTCAGGTCCAAACAACATCAAGCCTCCAAAAGACAGAAATCAAGCCTCCAAAAAAAAACAACACAATCTCCAAAGCAGCAAAGCAGGAAGCTTTGGTTGTGGCCGAGCCGAATGGGTGCCTCCCAGAGCCATCCCATCTCCCAAGTACCAGTTAACAAGGTCACATAGCACCATTGGACCAAGTGCCAGCTTGGAGACAAGGCGCACTTGCTTCTCAGTTCAGACTTGGAAAAATCAGTTTAGATCCCATGGATGGTGGGTCTTTTATTCCTGGTGTCATAAAAGCTACTGAGCTAATAAGATAACCCTCTGTCCGTCACATGAGTGCATGCCAGGTTTTCCTCCTGTAAAAGTGCCATATGCAACAGCAACAAGACCAAGTCCATCTACCTAAATAATACCAGTGATGGATGCATGATGTTGGATGGAATAGACATGGAGGAAGCCCTGGCAAATGGACAAGCAGAAGCAGAAGTCCAGGGAAGGATAGGAAAATCAAGGAAAGCCCTTTTGACTCCCAGTGCCATCAGGAACTCCAAGGTGATAGCCCAGAATACCGAGCTCCAAATGCTCAACACAAATGCAAAATCAGCACTTCTCCACAGATGGACACAAGAAAAACAACAAAATGACAAAAGCATCACAAGACTTTCATTAACAAGTTCTTGTCGACCACCTTGAAGACACTGACCAGGAGAGGCTAGATGTCTAGATCAGACAGAAGTGGGGATTGGAGACACACTCACCTAAAATCCACAACAAACAAGTCAGTCATTAACGTGGAATCTGCAGGGGAACAGGAACTGTGACAGACCTAGACCCAGCTGAAGATGATCATTAGGAATGGAACTGGAGGAAGGAGGATACATTTAGAAGACGGTAAAACAGACTAATACAGAGATGATAAAGCATTGTGGCTGACCTATGCTCCACCAGGAGAGAAAGGCTCTAAAATGATGAATGACAAGAACAGAGCCAAGCAGTAACATAACTGGACTCATGCCCGGCCAACGACCCTGTGGTGGTGCCACTAAAAATCGCTCATCCTGAATTCTTTCAATGAATGTCTGGCTGCCGGTCTAGGTCACGTCAGCAAAGTCACTTCTGAGAGGTGACAGACACATAAGTATGGCGACCTTCAGCACGCTGCTTCCCCCTGGAGCACAGAACACTCAGGAGACCAGTACGCAAGCAGAAGCGGTCACTACCAATTCCACATCAGGGTCAGCAACTAACTCAATTGCCACCCTCCCCCTTACTGGACACAAATCCAGCAACTTCAAACACAATGGCAACACGCAACACCGATCACAGAAACCACAACCAACTTGAGATAAACAATTACAGAACTCAACCAGTTAATATTTATTTGAATACCCACTTCACCTCTAGGTCACCTGTCTTCCACATCACTTTGAGATCCTGGGCACATCCCAAAAACAGCGCCGGCTGAACTAAATTCCTCAAAGGTGACAATCATCTTTACATCCACGCTGCGACCCACCAACAACCACACAGCCTCGGGCGTAGAACGGCATTCTTCAAAGCCCAACATCTCAGATACACTTGTCAGGTTTGCGGGCTGCATGTCGCCAAGAAAAGCAGAGCTTCAGGTACATGACCATCTGGTTGACTGGCAGGGAAGGATGACCTGTCCATCGTGCAAGACACACCAATTCGGAAGACCCATTCTCTGGGTCCGGGGGGTTTTCTTTTTTTAGAAGACCTCTCTTTCCTATGCTGCAGATATGACTCTAAAGTGTCTTTTGTGGGGAAGCACAAAGAGAATATATCATAATTTGAAGGGGGAAAAGTGGGTGGGTATGTTTTTCGGAAACAAATGGGGGTGGTTTGAGGGTGTACTCCCTCCCCATTGTGTAGTGTTTCCAAAACAGGACGGATTCTATATAATACACGTAACGGTTTCCTTATTATTATTTCTTGTGTCAACTTCCAGCCTACATTCCCAAAAAGTCACTTTGTCACTCTTGGAAACAAACGTTGACTGTCTCTTTTTTTAACGGAAAAAGGCGTAAATAAAGCGGGGGTCTCACTCGGGCGGGGAGGTTCCTTTGTCGTTTTCATATAATCAGGGAGCACATGTCAGCGCTGTTTAATTTAATTTTCTTCTGAACTAAATCGTCGGGCATAAAAATCCACCGAGCTCCCTGTGAAGTGGCATCTTCTTACTCGCCGTCATGCAAAACGAGGGAGAAGCAAACGTGAGATTTACACATAAACGCTACTATCTACAACATTGTGTGGGTTCCAGAAGTTTCCACCCTGCGATGCCCACAAAGCAGTACAGATACTTAGCACACCGTTAGCGGGGGGGTATCAGGAACTATGTCGGCTGGCTGTTGGCAGGCAATAAAATAAACACACACCGACTTTAATTTCCTTGGCCGCGAAAAACCTTTGTTGCAAAGTGTAGGCATTTCGGACAAAGAGTCCATGGACCGGCTCTGCTTTAACAGGAGCACCGCAGCACTTCCAGCAGAGCCGACTTCACAAACACCACAACTTCGCTAAATTGCGCGAAATGCTTTTAAAATCTCCAAATAAAGTGCAGTGAAGGGAAAGGGGGGAGGCAAGGCGGCGAGTTGGGGCGACACGACGCGCGGTTATCGGAGCGCCCAGCACCCAAGTCAGGTTGCCCCCGAAATAAACCCAAGAAAGGCGACAAACCAGCAAAAACGCAACAGTCCGCTTCCAGCCGTACATTAAAGCGGTTTTATCGGGCTAGGCCATATGAAGCGCCCGTTAATACGAGCCGCACGTCGTGCTTTCAACAGGACAAGTGGGGAGGTATGCGTACCCGAAAGTTACGGCAGAAATAAAAAATGAAAACAAATTCAAAAAACCTGGGAGCCGTAACACTTTGTGTAGCCCCCACCGGCTTGATCCACAAAGTTGGCGCAGACGGTGCAGATCCCTAAATATCGGTATTGTTACCCACAAACATCGGTCAGTCGGTGCGCTTGTCTGACTGATGCTGCACCTACTTCTATCAAAGTGCCGGAGCTGCAACATTTGAAGCCACGCAGAGTCCGGGTTTGACCAGCCGATCGCATTGTCGGATTTTCCACACTTACCTGCTGTGCTTTTCACCGGCACCGTGCGTGCTTTTTTTTTTTTTTTGCTCTACCTGCTTTCAATCAGATGAAAATGGCGGATGGACGCGAACGCAGAGCCCTGTGTGTGTATGTGTGTGTGGCGTGTGGCTGCACGGCAGAGCCTCGGATGTACGTGCGCCGTAATCCCCGCTGCCGGCCCGGCTGCGCTGAGGCCGCCGCTCCCCAGACGCAATTACAAAGTAACCAAGCGCACCACAAGTGTCCGCCGCCCCGGTGCAGGACGTGGCCGTGCATGCGTTACGCCAAATTCCGTAAAATTCATACTTAACAAAGGAGCAAGACCGATCTCACCAGCCTGGGGGTGACTGGGGAAGGGGGGGCGTATTCGCCACAGATACCTGGTAGTGTGCTGACAATTAATTGCCATAACGTAAGGCGTTGTCATAAAGTACCCCGGTTAATTATTGATGAATTTTAAAAGGGTGTGTTGGGTAAATCTGTGCGGGGGTTCTGAGCTCCAGGACTCGCAGGCTACGCCGTCCTCCCGCGGACAGTTGCAGGCGTGCCGGTTGTGTCGTATGATCGCACTTTGAACGCCCCCCCTCCTCTCTCTTGCAGACACGTTTTAAAATGTGTATTAAAAGCATTTAGGTATTTAGCTACAGTTTTGTCAGGGAGGCCACATATGGGGGTCGGTGCACAGCGTGGGTTTTACCCGCAGTGAGAAACCTGGATATTTGTTTTACTGTGCGATATTTCCCCCTATTATAACTGTGGCCCCTTGTCATAATCGGCCGTGAGCCCAGAATTGCAGCACTGACCCGGGACACCGTCGACTGGAATCCCATATAGTAACGCACTGCGGCATTGCCTCTTTTTATTTTGTGGCTTTAAAGCAAGATGCACATAGTTCCTCGGTTATTCAGGTCGCCCCGTTGTTTTTGTAAATCGCTGTATTTTTCCCCTGATGTGCCGTTGCGTCCCTTAACCAGATACCTCTAACACCGGCTAGTTAATTCATACACACCCAAGAATCTAACGGCATAACAGTACTTTTTATCTGTTATATAGAATTAGAGCATCTGCACGCCATGTGGTGATAGGCTACGCTTTTTGTTTTAATCCCTAATGTTTCGACAGAGTGAGATTCACATTTCTTTTCCAGACTGTATTTGCAGTACCTGTCAGTATCGTCGGCAGCAGCACCCGACCGGATCGATTCATTCCAGGCGTACGTCATCGGCATACTATACGTCAGGATCTGCGAATGTTTTTCCACCAGGGAGTATACTGAGATGCTTCCTGTTCATTCCACCTGCCCTTTGCTTATCTTTTGCACTGGTTATAGTGGGACTAGGTGTCTGCTTTTCATACCTCCCAGCGCCCCCCCAGTCATCCTTTAAAAATATTCGTAAATTTTCGACAGTAAATGGTAATTTGCGTGTGTCATTGAGACCCCGAACAGGATAAACGCGGCAGAAAATGGATGGATGTTCTGTTTAATTGCGCTCAAGTTCTGGGTTTTGGAAATAGGCTCATTTCACGGCCTTGTGGTATTAGTTGTGTTGCTATGATGGCAAGTTAAACAAGTCGATCACAGTTCTACCTGGGTTTGTATAGGGTAGGATCCCAGCTCCAGGAAACATCTCCAGTACAAGGAAGACCCACGTACGCTGTCACTTTCTCCAATTATGGCAGGATTAGTGAATTTAGAAACAAATGCAACCTCACGCTCTTTTCTTTGGGTTAGTTTAGTTTCTGAGCAGCAGGGGGCACTATTGCAGCATAAATAATTCTAGTTATCAAAAGTGGGTTTGATCCACATAATCAGTTTTCAGTGGATTATTCTAATAGTTAACGCTGGTTGGCAGTTACTAGAGCGTACGTAATTGCGACTGAGTTGGGAGATATTTTATAACTCTTCCTACAGGTTAAACGGACCATAATATGTATGTATGAATGAAATGAAGAATGTCCTTTTAGATCACTTTTGATATTAATTGATAGGAGCAAATGCGATTTTAACGACTACGCAAATTCATTTTGCAGCCAGAATAATAAACAGACGATTTTCATAGATCTAGCATTACCTTCAATTCATTCAGCTCTGGTTCCGGTTCAGTAAATGCAAGTCAATGTATGATGGCACATCGTGGCTTTGTTTTTCCAGACGGTCCTTTTGAAACCGATTCTGTGGATACTGTGGAATCTTTACTTGTCACGTTTTATTATTCAAGGCAGCTTAGAGTTTTTGCAACTGCTGCCAAAACTCAGGTTAAGAATTTCTCTCAAGGATAGAAAAGAAGTGTCCTTCCTTATCTCGAACTCACAGCTTTTGGGACATGAGCGCTTGCTATTAACCATAATGTTACCCCAGTAAATGTAATTGGATCAGAGTGGTAACTCATTCCCAGGCAACCTGCTCCACATCCTCACCTGTAAATCGCAGGGAATGTGCTGTCTCTGTCAGGCACAATGATGTACCACATGGAATCACCACACATTGGCACATTCTTCAAACTCCAGCTGGGTCATAGTTCAGTGACATGTCCTCACACACACAATCCAAGACAGTCTTTTCTAAGGCATCAGAATGGTGACTAAAAGCCAGAAATAGAGGGGCCCAGGGTATTCATTAAAAAGTGCTTTGCTCAAATCCCAAGGTCAGCCCTTCTTGAGTGAGTTGGGTGAGTTGCATTCTTTAGGTGGAGGTTTTCCAACCTTGAGGAGCAAGTTGCAAGCATTCTGAGCTCCTTCTGTCTGTTGAATGAACCTGTCTTTATCCTCAAGGACGACAGATGTTCCAGAACACAACTCCGTCTTCTAAGGTGTTTGATATTGCCCACTGAGGGACAGTATCCACAACAGATGCCAGGTTTCAGCCATCTGTAGAGCTCAGGGTCAGCAGTGGATGTCCTCCCCGCTTCTCCTAGGAGCCCAACTTGCAGAGGTGTTTGTCAGTTCTCCCCTCCCGTGCTGCCAAGACCCCGGGCAGAGATCAGTACCTGTTTTACCCAGTGAGGGGGAGACCTAGTGAACACATCCAGGCTGTCTGGATCCAGCAGCCCCAGCTGCCAAAAGACATGGGTGTGTGCCCTTGTTACAAAGAACAAGCAGAGTGCCAAAAGCATGAAGCCATGAGGGTATCTACAATGCAAAGCTGAGCTAAAAGAGATTCCCACCTTCGTGGAGAGAAACCCAAATTCATCAGCATAACTCAGCAAGATTCAAGCCTCCTGCTCGAGTTGAAGGACAAATGGACAGAGCCGGCGAGGTAATTAAAAGATGAGTCACATGCTAATGCTCTCTCAGCCTTACGTTTAATTTTCTGTATCACTCTCTTTCTGCTGGCTGCAGTATAATTTTTGGGGGTCATTATTCAGTTATTTTGTTGTTTAATCTTGTTAATTACACTCAGGATTGGTTTTCTGTGGCTTTGTGACCTCCTGTCTTGGGAAGTTCACTTTGGAAATATTGTCGGTATATGGTCATGCAGGTGAAGATTTGTACTTAGTGGCCATGAGCTGTATTTGTTATTCATTCTCCTGTAAAAGCATCTTAAAAATAATGTTTTGCAAACATTCAGTAGGACCCACCAACATGGACTCAAGCCAGCCTGACTACTCCACTACTACTTCGGTGGTATTAGTGACGAAATTTAAGAGTCCTGCCCATTGAAAACTGCAGAGTGCCACCAACTGGCAGGATGCTGGTGTTACAACAACTTACAGCATATCTTTAGAAATGTGTTTCTAAAGAGGAAGCACAATTTGGACATGCGTAGGAACAGGGAAAAGTACATGCAGCTGCTGTACAGGACCTGACTGAGAGCTAATGACAGGCAGCACCTGCTAAGGTCTCCCAGCATCCCTAACATGGATGGCATGACCACTTTGACCAGATGCCAACAAAATTCCCGAAGATAAGAAGCAGTTGTTGCTGATGTTGCCAGCACTACTGGGCATCCAAACACACCCTCTGACACCCTCTGACAGTGTCTTCTGAGTAGAATAAAATCTGTCACTGTTCTGTGACAGAAATGTTGCTGAATCTGCCTTGTCACCTTAAAGGAAAGCAAGCAAGGAAAACGTTATCAGTTACTGACTAATAACAGATATGACAGAGATGACAAGTTCTGGAAAGTGATGCAGACAACAGAGATGTGACAGACGCAGATGATCAAGCAGAAAGTGAACTGAAGTAACAGCACATCAGGCAGATTTCATACAGAAGCCTGCAGCTCAAATGAAATCTGCAAAAACACCTGTAAAGGGTATTTTAATTAAACAATCAGTTGACAGATGGCTGTACTGTGATATATCAGAGTTGACCGACTGAATGTTCAGCCACGCTGGTCTAAACTCAATACCTCATTTCATCAAGATACAGCACAGAGAAGTTCTATAGTTCAGAAAATTGTTTGCATTTATTATCATTAATTATTAGAAGAGATCTGAATTAATGAAGCGTCATTGCCACACATCCTGCATGGCTTTGAGGAGGATAAATGGACTTGGTGTTTATATGCATTTTACCCATAAACTAGACTGTTTTCAGATTGTAAGGATATTGGATATGTTTCAAGTGACAGTTTAAAGATGGAGGGATGAGGCAGGGAGTGGGTGGGCCATGAATAGAATCGTTTTGTATTTCACAGGTACTGTACCTTTCACGGCGTATCCGGGGACAACTAGCTGGTGGCTTAGGGCCCGAAATATAGGGGTTAGCTTTGAGAATGGCAGCCTGGCCGGCCACTGCTCCCCCCCCCCCCCCCCCCCACCTTCGCCCACACACACAGCTGTGACTCAGACCACTTGGCATTGACCGACGGCCGCCTCGACCCACCGCTGACAGCCGGAAGCCGGCCCAGGTGCTGGGTACGCCGAGAGGCTCGCCGGTGGACTTCAGCAGATGCTGTGGTCATCACTTTGCTCCCAATGGGCACCGTGTTACTCACCGTCCCCCCAAATGCTTTTGCCTTGGCCACCTTGCCCAACTTTTTTGACCAAACTCAGCAAGAAAAAGAACCCAGGACATGACACGAGAGGTGAGGGACACTGCAGGGGTGTTCACCTGAAATCTCGCACTCACTTACTGAATAAATCCAAATGAATATAAATGTAAATTTATTAGTGCATTTCACGTTTCAAGCACTATGAAGTCACATTAGTGCACGTCTCTTGTGAGAGGTTCATGAAAAGGAACAGAAGTGTGCAACCGCAGAATTCCAGACTCTCTCCGGTGCAAGGAGATGTTCTTTTTCTCAGCTCATCAGATGGAAAGATGAGTTTCTGAGACTCTGAGGCTCTTCCTGTGTGTCAGTCGCTGCATTCAGCACCGACAGACGTGGAGGGAACAGGTGAGTCACACAGCAGAAGAAGGCAGCCGGCTCAAGTTTTAACAATATTCTCCATATTTACCTCATGAATAAACCACATATTTCTCCAGACTCCTTCTTCCGTTTCTAATTTTGCTGCAAGATGAAGGTGCTGGGCCATCTTTGTGGGCTTCAGTCACTCAGAAAGCGGGCAGAACCCCCCACCCCCCCAGTTCTGCAGGAATTCACAGTTAGCCGTCTTCATTGCGGGGCATAGTGTAGGTTTAAACATCTCCCCAGTTTTCCAGCTGCCAGTTACCCCTTTTTCTTAGGATTCACCTTGAAGCTATACACGCACACCCCCTCCCTGACACACCTGCTGTCAGCCACCTGCTTCTTTGTGCTCTGCAGGCTCCATCAAGTGACACAACATGCCTGGAGGAGAGATCCTCACCCAAACTCACCTTCAGCCTTCCGGCTTCTCCCAGTAGGTGTTGCTGCAGAGCAAGAAGCCAGAGGAAGTTGATCTCAGTCCACCTAAGAGTAGACCTCATACTTGTGGTTAACATTGCATGGTGAATGCTGAACCCACACACCCACTGCAGGATGAACCTTGCTTCTAATGGGGGCACTGCAGCTCAGAATCATTGCTTGGACACAAAAGACCAATCATCTCACATACATTTGGTCCTCCTCACACACACAATCCAAGACAGTCTTTTCTAAGGCATCAGAATGGTGACTAAAAGCCAGAAATAGAGGGGCCCAGGGTATTCATTAAAAAGTGCTTTGCTCAAATCCCAAGGTCAGCCCTTCTCTTGTGCCCTTATTGAGGCTATTAGCCTACACTGCTGCAGTTAACCAGTGCCATTCTGTAAGTGGCACAGAGTAAGACACTGATCAGTGTAAAGGAGGTGCAAGTTCACAATCAGCATTCGTCACGCAAGTAAAAGCACAATACAGAAGAGGGCTGGCATTGTACATTCGCAGCTTCATATCCTACAGGCATCGTCATCCCTTTGAGGAGATCCATATCTTGTCAAGAACAGATATCTCAGCAACGATTTAAGTGCTCAGTCCAAACGCACAGATCAACTGTGGAAATCAGTGCTCTAAGTTGGAGTTTGCAATCCTTCGCTTTCAGGACAGTAGGTTCTGTGGTTTGAAGACAGACCTGTGGTCTAGACCAGTGTTTCCCAACCTGGTCCTCAGGGACCTCCAGACAGTCCATGTTTTTGCTCCCTCCCATTTCCCTGCCAGAGAGCCCACAGCAGAGAGCTGAGACGGAATGAAAAATGTGGACTTTCTGGCAGGGAGCAAAACCATGGACTACTTGGGGTTCCCTGAGGACCAGATTGGGAAATAACAGTCTAGACAATACCTAGAAAACAAGACATCAGGAATCAGAGAGATGGTGGAGAATTCATCCGTGATGGAGTGACCTCAGCCTGCCATATCACATTGGTTTTGGTGTGTACAGTTTTTCCCTCACATTTCTGGACCATGTTGGGTTTAACCAGCGTGCTTTTGAAGGCACTGAGACATTAGCAGCACATATTTCCCTTTGTGGGAATTAAAGATCTGGTTCAAAGACAAGCTGAGTCACTGTAAAGAACCACTGACAATAAGGACATGATTCCTATGTGATGTGAGCTGATGGGGGTAGTAGGACCTGAGAGGAAACAGTTCTCAGTCTACTGGGCGGGGGGTGTCTTCCCAGTGTTGAGCCCTTTCAGGACCAGCTCTCTGTACCAGAAAACCACAGAAAAATGAGCTGGCAGATGCTGACAACTCCACTACAGTGAAGGACACATCTGTGTCATTGAGTCAAGTGAGGCCTCAGTGCAGGAGATTAGGAATAGAGCACTCTGAATAGCAAACACATGATCCATATTGCAAATACTGCATCAGTACATATACAAACATGAGATCCTCAGAGGGCTGCGGCTTGGAATATCTACTCTGTTCGAGGCAAACAGGTGCTGTGATAAGAATCCTAGAGGTTCATGTTCAGCCCTACTTGAATATTTTGGCCAAGCCCTCATGCTAACATGATCACACACATCAGAGATGCTTGGCTTTGGCGGTCAGGAAAAGTGATTTTTAGTTAAGTGCTTTTAGCGACATGCATGGAGGTGCAATCCAGCATGGCAAACGCAACCACTCTCGTGAAGGCTGCACACGGTCGTGTTCTCACACTTTTTGGTTTTGCAATTAACCTTCTCCAGTCTCGCCTGGGACCACAAAGTCAGCTGAGTGATGTTATAGAAAGTGGGGTCTATGCCTATTATTCTTGGATCCTCTACATCAGTTTCCCAATCCGGTCCTCAGGACCCACAGCTGGTCCATGCTTTTGCTCCCTTCCAGCCCCCAAGCAAAAATGTTGACTGTCTGGTAGGGAGCTCGGAGGGAACAAAAACAAGGACCAGTTGTAGGTCCTGAGGACCGGATTGGGAAACACTGCTCTATAGCACCTTTAGTGGCTCAGTATTTACATTACAAACATTTTAAATGTTATCAATCCTGTTACTTTCCATTCTACTCATTTCTGCCAGTAAAACATATGGGAAAATCCCAAGGTGACTCAGATAAAAATCACAGCAAATTCTGCAATCCACGACTGACTGACTGATGACATAGAAAACGAGCCACGTCTAATTAAGCCGGAGTCACCGCATTTGAGCCTGGCACCCTCCCACATAGGCATCTCCCAAAACCATTTTGATCATTTTCTTACTGCCAGTGGATGAGGAAAACTAAGATCTATTACTTGAGTTAATGTCGTCATCATAATGTCTTGCTAACATTGTTACAAGCTGAGCAGGAATGTTTGACTCCCCTGTAGTGTTTGGTTACAGGTTTTGTTCACACAGCACCGTGACACGGTCATGACCACATACACATTCGTACAACAACAATGTTGGATTTTTCTTTAATACTGATGGATTATGAAGGATCAATATTTAATTGACTTTTACATGACACCATAAACAACTTTAGTCCCAACCCACCTTCTTCCTACTGATCTGCTCTCTCTACAGGACGCCTTCCATTAATACACATCCCTATACCTCCATATACACACCTTTTATTCTAAAGATATCTTTACTGCTATTAAAAATTCCTGCCACGTGCGCCAGGGAAAGACACGCACATTGACTCCATCCACTCCCCTGGGAAACGTGTCAGATTTTTCCCTGCTGTGTCTTCCGATCACCTGGCCTCCTGGGAAATTCAGACATCCCCAGAGTCATTTAAGCGCCAAATGAGCCGATTCTCTTGTGACGTGCGGGACGCCCCGTGCCTAATCGAACCCGCCAAGAAGGTTCAATGCTGCAGGCGAGGGGGGGGGCGGGGGGAGAAACCTCACTGTCTGCTGCAGCAGACATCAAACACACACATGGCAGTGCCTTGTAACAGTTACCACTAAGCTATTCACATATGCCTCCTCAGCCAGTTCTCTTATATTTTGCCTGTTTTTATAGTTGAATATTTCAAGACTACGCGGCGATGTTCGAAAGGCCCAACAGCAGTCTGTGCTGGGAGATGAAATGGCAAATTTGAAGCACTTGTCCATAGGCGCAGAGCTGGAGTGTTACTGCTTCACCAGGAAAGGGGCTGGAGACTGGAGGCAGGTTCAGACTTTGACATCTGGCTAACTGATGTTGTCTCTGCAGAGTTTGCTCCGAAATACCGAAATGTTAACAGCCCCACCTCCATACATTGGAAAGAAAACAGAACAAGCTGTTAACAAGAGACTGGACACAGAGCATGAACTGCCATGAAGGAAGTGTATGTTCAGTGAGCCACTGGAGAGAGACAAGGTGCCTTTCAAGTCCTTGTTCCTCTGATCTCCCATCAGTTCACAGTGTGGATTGAGTTTGACCCTTCAAAATGCACAATATATACAGAATAGAAAAAACACTAATTTAGTCACGTTGAAACTACACATAGTGCCCATCAGACACACACAGGTTTGCATTCATATCTTTGTGGGGACCATTCATTCATTTCAATGGGCAATATCCTAATCCAAATTATGACAACCTTAACCATAAGTAACCAAATTACAAGACTTTGGGTATTTGTAGTTTTTTTAATTGCAGTCACAGATTTTTATAAAAATGAGTTTCCCCTTGTGAGGACCAAAAAATTGGTCTCCATGCCAAAATAGATTTGTATCACATTGTGGGGACATTTGGTCCTCAAGTTTTGAGAATGACACAAGTATTGATTTTCACGAAGTTTGCCGCTTCAGTGTTTGTAGATCTTTTTGTCAGATGTTTCTATGGTATACTGAATAGAATAATCACAAGCATTTCATAAGTGTCAAAGGCTTTTATTGAAAATTATATTAAGTTTACGCAAGGCGTCAATATTTGCAGTGTTGGCCCTTATTTTTCCAAGACCTCTGCAATTCACCCTAGCATGCTGTCAAACAACTTCTTGGCCAAATCCTGACTGACGGCAGCCCAATCTTGCATAATCGATGCTTGGAGTTTGTCAGAATTTGTGGGTCTTTGTTTGTCCACCCGCCTCTTGAGGATTGACCACAAGTTCTCAATGGGATTAAGGTCTGGGGAGTTTCCTGGCCATGGACCCATAATGTCGAAGTTTTGTTCCTTGAGCCACTTAGTTATCACTTTTGCCTTATGACACGGTGCTCCATCATGCTGGAAAAGGCATGTTCATCACCAAACTGTTCTTGGATGGTTGGGAGAAGTTCCTCTTGGAGGAAGTTTTGTGATTGTGAGTGAGCCCAATCCATTAGCTGAGAAGCAACCCCACACATGAACGGTCTCAGGATGCTTTACTGTTGGCATGACACAGGACTGATGGTAGTGCTCACCTTTTCTTCTCCGGACAATCTTTTTTCCGGATGCCCCAAACAATCGGAAAGGGGATTGATCAGAGGAATGACTTTACCCCAGTCCTCAGCAGTCTAATCCCTGTACCTTATGCAAAATATCAGTCTGTCCCTGATGTTTTTCTTGGAGAGACGTGGATTCTTTGCTGCCTTTCTTCACACCAGGCCATCCTCCAAAACTCTTTATGCCTCACTGTGCATAAAGATACACTCACACCTGCCTGCTGCCATTCCTGAGCAAGCTCTGCACTGGTGGTGCCTCAATCCTGCAGCTGAATCAACTTTAGGAGACGGTCCTAGCTCTTGCTGGACTTTCTTGGGCGTCCTGAAGCCTTCTTCACAATTGAACCTCTCACCCTTGAAGTTCTTGATGATCCGATAAATGGCTGATTTAGGTGCAATCTTACTAGCAGCAATATCCTTGCCTGTGAAGCCCTTTTTGTGCAAAGCAGTGACGACTGCACATGTTTCCTTGCAGGTAACCATGGTTATGAGGAAGAACAATGACTTCAAGCACCACCCTCCTTTTAAAGCATCCAGTCTGCTATTCTAACTCAATCAGCATGACAGTGTGATCTCCAGCCTTGTTCTCGTCAACACCGTCATCTGTGTTAACGAGAGAATCACTGAAATGACATCAGCAAGTCCTTTTGTGGCAGGGCTGAAATGCAATGGAAATGGGTTTTTTGGGATTAAGTTCATCTTCATGGCAGAGAGGGACTTTGCAATTAATTGCAATTCATCTGATCACTCTTCATAACATTCTGAAGTATATGCAAATTGCCATCATAAAAACAGACAGCAGACTTCGTGAAGATGAATATTTGTGTCATTCTCAATTCTTCTGGCCATGGCTGTACACCCCCCCCCCCCACACTCACACTCACACTCAGCCATCAAGTTGCAAGCAACTCCACAGTGAAGTTAACATATTTTATTTAATTTTTTTAAGTGCCTTTCATGCATATTAAGGGAGCTGGATGGGGGGGGGGGGTCTGGCAGCAACAATCCTAATGACACTTTGGATTTATTTTACAGCACTAAACCAATACAAAGAATAGCCGTGTCATTTCTTGGACAGCAAAAGTAATAAATCGTGCAATAACAAAGGAGAATGGGGGCAGGGACAACAAATACAGATAAATGAAATAAAAACAAATCAAAAACAAAACAAAAATATACTTTATAAACATTGAAACACTGACTGTAGAACCATAGTACAGGTAAAAGGTAGTGTCACACAAAAAGCCAATGCATCTTCATCACATATATACAATATAGATATGTACATACTGTATCACCCTTTAAACAATAACAAAATACTCTATTATTCTCCCCATTTCTTTAAATCCAGGGCGCCCCCTCGCCTCCCAGGAGCAACCCCCGCCCACCCACCCAGAGAAGAAAAGGATGATTGAAAAGACATATTTACAATCAACACAACACATCAACACTGAGTAAAACGGGCCTCATGTAGCCGCACTTGGCAGTTCTCTCTTAATGTTTTTTTTTTTTTTTTATCTTTTTTCTCTTTTCGGATTTAAAATCTCTCTGGCGCGTCTCCACCGGCATAGTGAAGCTGAACTTTTAAAACGCACAAAACACACACGCACACACAAGGATCGAAGGAACACTGCTTAAAAAAAATATATTTAAATAGGCTGATTTGTCTTATCCAGACTTTTTTTTCCCCTCTTGTTCCTCCTTTATGTCCCACCCCAGTCTCCTCTCCAAAATCAGCGCACAGATTCCCTCCTCCTGTTCCGTTTAAATTCTGTGTACATTTCTAGGTGCTAATCTGTGGCCCCCTCAGCCACAGATATTTGTGTTTCCTGTTGGCGACAGGTAACCAGTTTCAAAATGACCGTCAACTGGCTGCTCATAGCTGAAAGGGCAGTGAACGGTTACGGTCAGAGATGTGCGCCAGTGCTGCACGGTGCTAAGCTCTGCAGACTGGATTTGCCGTGGATGTGTAATAATCAGCCTTGGGTGCGGCTGGCGGGACTGTGCCGCTCGGCAGCGTGCGGATGAGCCGGGCCGCGCGACCTCACAGCCTGCCGCCGACCAAACCCAAGGCCTGAAAATCCCACCGCATAAACACATTCAATTTAAAAGCCTTAAAACCAGCAGCCAGGCCGTGTGGTGGGGCAGTGGGATAAAATCATTTCCCCCCGGGCTGGACTGGCCTGGCCAGCTGGTCCGCGCGCGGTTGGGACAGAACGTCACGGGCGGCTTAAACGGCTCCGTCTGCTTCAGCACAGAAACCATCACTTCAGAACCAGGCCAATGCGGTTTCCCACCGAGAAGCAGAACGCCCCAGGACCGGAACCCACCCTGACCGGCGGTGTAGCGTGACAAGTTCTCCCCAGGAGAGGATGTTCAGCAGCACCTTGGACGAACGGCGGGGTGTAAACAGGAAGGAAGGCACAGGATCTCTCGCTCGCTCACACACAGACGCACCCACAGACAAAATTTAAAACACACAGGACTAACACAATGTGCTTCTTTTCAATGGCAGGGTTTATAACACTAAAACACAAGATGGCTTAGGAATTAAAGCCTGACGCTGGGCTGGGGGCCGGGGGCCGGCTGACACCAGCTGCTGCTCGTCACCTGGCTGCGGTACCGCGCACAACAACTTAATCTCTTCAGCTGCAAAGTCTACCTGAATGGTTATCTTTGACAACACATAGGCATCCGTTTCAACCAAACATTTATACAACGTTAAAGTCAAACCTAGTCAGAGCCTGAATGTCGACAAAGACAGTAGGTAACTTAGTTGCACGGATAAGGTACAGTTGTAATCCACTGTACATTTTAAAACCTTAAAAAATACACGAAAATACTTGATTATACATACTCTGAATAAATCCAATTATAATTTTTCAGACTTCACGGCCTACACGGAGATGACAGACATGGAAATACCAGTTTTCACAAGATCAGCTCCACATCGGCACAGCTGAGGGCAACGGGACGCGCGTTCAGCATCGACCAGCAGAGATGGCGACAGAGCCAAGCCGCAAGTAAACCGTCCGGGTCGGAGTCGGCCAGGATATGCCCCTTAGCCGTCACCCCTCTAGCGTGACCCAGCCCAACCCATACAGAAATACAGACGGTGTAACAGTCATGGGAGACTAGCTGATTGAACACCCAAAAGACAGCAAAAGACAAAGCGAGACGGAACAACAACCCGGGGGAAGCAGCAGGGACCCACCCACCATGTCTCACGCAGGGCTGAGAACTTGTCAGGACTTGAGCGCAAACCCAGTAAGCCGGTAGGATGTGGGCTCGCTACCTCAGGCCCCTACAGGCCAGGCTTGTGCTCACGTCACAGTGTGCCTGGCCCAGTAAACACGTGTGCAGACGGTAAGGTGTAGGGAGGCGGCCCAAGCCCACAGTGATTCAGGTATGAAGACCCCCAATTATACACACTCCTCTCTTCAAACGTTCTGAGAAATCCTCTCCAAAATTGTCAAATTGCGTAATAGGTTGATTCCATCATCTGGAACCATTATAACAGGGCAAACCTTGGAAAGTCTTAATTTCCAAAACTGACATAAACATAGCTGACATGGGACATACAATGGCAGTTTCCAATTCCACTCCATTTCCAAAGGGCATGTGATACCATGTGCTGAACTACCCCTAGTGATATGCTTCACAAATAACTCTGACTTCCCTCCCATGCTCATACAAACCAACACTAGGGGGCGCTCAGTCAGAACACTTGAGCCAGTAGGACACACACAGGCAGGACTGACACGCGGCTTAAAGCTGTGCCAAGTAAACCAAGTAAATCGACACCAAACTTCTGCTGCGGGGGCAGGGGGGGCTGCTGAATCAGTGATTGTACATGCAGAAGTTGAGGCGCGCACAATGTTGGGGGGCAGGGGGATCCAATTTCAGTGGAAGCCACCCCCGATGTACTATTACTGCAAAGTTAAAACATTAGCAATGAAATGTGAAAGATGGATGGACGGTATAATGAATGCAGGCGCCGCTTGGCACACAGACACACACACAGACACACACACACACACACACACAGACACACACAGACACACACACTTTAGCGTGAATGTCATCTACCAAGTGGTAACTTGCACGCCCCTCACCTTCCAGGTCAGGTGACCACAGGCAGTTCACCACACCCCCTCCACACATGAGCTCTCTGCACATAACTGAGCAGGACATCTGCCCCCATCCAGTCCTCTGGTGATCACCCC
>JAODJU010000130.1:23147479-23162822 GCA_026776725.1 Gnathonemus echidnorhynchus | reverse complement strand
GCCCCCCCCCCCCCCCCCCCCCCAACCCCTGGAGGGAATGGAGAGGCAAACCCGCCCATGCTGACAAGCCGTCAGGAAATAAGCGGCGGCTCCGCCGGCGTGCCGTCTGCGTGTGCATTATGTATTATAAAGAAGCACCGGGAAGAACAGAAGGCGCGGTGCTGAATTACCCGCCGCGTGTAAGGAGGCTCGGCGGGAGGCGGGGGGGGGCACGGCTGCCTCGTGCCGTGGGTGTGTGAGACGCAGCCACTCTGCCAATCTGCTAATATCCTCATGAAATTCAAATCAGCCTCTCGGCTGAAGCCCCCTCTCCGTGGCTCCCCCCCCCCCCATCTCCTGGGCATTCCCGTCGCAGGCTTCTGAGCCCCTGCGGAAGCAGCCAGCCGGAGCGGGCGGCACAGGAAGCCACGTCTTCGGCTGCCACGGTTTCCCCCCCCACGCACCTGTGTCTTGACAGCTGGAGGGAGTTTCCCCACGTCCTGCTCTCATCTGTAGGGGGTGCCACTGAGGCTTTCAGCCTACACCGTTAGCCCAGCCCCCCCCCAGCTCGGCTCTGCCCACACACGACAGCAACATGCCTCAGTCACCCTCAGCTGCGTCACCATTAATTTATTAAAAGTTTTATCTATTTGAACAAAAGGCGTTTATAAGAGGACAGCAGGAAGCGGACTCCCGGCTGCGCGGCTCAGAGCCGATTCGGGGGAGCTGCTTGGAACGCGCGAGGCTGAGAGCCCCATTTAAATTTCAAAGCAACCACCCCACCCCAAACGGAAAGGGGCAGCTCTGCTGTTTCACTCTTGATACCGGAGGTGGAAACACGGAGAGGGTCTCCATTAACCCCCCCCTCTCGGCACCACCTTCACCATATGGGAACAGTCACCAAACAAAAACACACTGGAAACGTGAGCGAAACCACTCTGCCCCGCTGACGGAGCTGTGAACCACAGATGGGTCACTGGAGCTGTGTGTAATACCAAGCAGAATGAATGGTGTAGGAATGGGCCTATCCTATCGCCGTTGGAGCTGTGTATATTGTATAGCAATAGGGATGGGTCTATCCTATCGCCGTTGGAGCTGTGTATATTGTATAGCAATAGGGATGGGTCTATCCTATCGCTGTTGGTGATGTATATATTGTATAGCAATAGGGATGGGTCTATCCTATCACCGTTGGTGATGTGTATATTGTATAGCAATAGGGATGGGTCTATCCTATCGCAGTTGGTGATGTGTATATTGTATAGCAATAGGGATGGGTCTATCCTATCGCCGTTGGTGATGTGTATATTGCATAGCAATAGAGATGGGTCTATCCTATCGCCGTTGGTGATGTGTATATTGCATAGCAAAAGGGATGGGTCTATCCTATCGCCGTTGGTGATGTGTATATTGCATAGCAATAGGGATGGGTCTATCCTATCACAGCAGAGCTGTGTGTTTTATAAAGCAGTAGAGGTGGGCCTGTCTACCCACCGTTGGAGGTATTTGCTGTGTGTGTGCTCGTGTGCACGTATCACACTGGCTCCAGCTGGCACCGAGGGGAGTGAGGTCAGGGTACCATCTGTGGGCACATGCCGCGTTACCTTGTTAGTCACAGTGTTGATCGAGGCACTTCCAGAAATGATGCAGTCCATTCCCAGGGAATCCGAGTCCAGGCTGTATGGCGTGGAGGCCTTTGGGAGACAGGGGTGGGGGGGGGGGGCACTTTCAGACCAGCGGGCAGCAACAGCTGTAGAAAGCTGCTTTCAGCTTCTAATTACTGCACGTTCCTTAAAGACTGGTATGTCTTCCCAACATTTATTTAATGAAATGGAAAAAAAAAAACACATTTAATTCTCATTCTGTAAAGACAAAAGCGGTGCACATTTCCTGCAGAGTTGCATAAAGCACTTCACGTAGGGCAAATTAAAAATAATTTCTGTTGGGTGGGGGCAGGGGGCTGGGAATAAATAAAGCCGTCCCATTTGCTTCCCAGCTTGTGGCGGGGGCATGATAACCCTGGGATCCTGAAACTACTTACTGTAAGAGGATTGGTTCCCAACAATAAGATTTTTCATTCATGATAAGCGGAAGAAACAAGCTTTCAGTAAGTTGCAATTTTACTGTCTGGGGCATTTTAAGGGAGTTGGGCAGACGGGGGTGTAGAGGGCAGAACGAGGCGTCGGGAGAAGGGCTGGGTAATCACAGCAGGACGAACCCCCCAACACCATCACCAGCGCCAAGATGACAAGGACGCGAGGAGCCGCGATGCATCAGTGCCACACCGTGCCAAACGGGTGGGCGGGCGCGAGCTCGGCGGGCCGGTACAGAGACACGAGCGACGGGGCGCGCAAACCCAGGGTCACTCCCGCAGAGGCGAGGCTGGGCTGACGCACTATGCGTGTGTGTGTGTGGGGGGGGGTTACCTGTCCTGAACGAGACGTGGCTGTTTACATAACATACAGCCCCCAAACCAGGCAGACTGAGAAAGGACAGCAGCAAGCGTGGAGACGGAGGCGGAGAGAAGGTAGACAAGGGGAGGCCGAACTCCGCTTGGGTCCCTGGAAGGGCCCAGCGATCTGGTGCAAGTACCAGCTGTCCCAGCAGTAGCAGTCCATGGTGGGGAGACTGTGGGGGCCCTCGAGGGCCCCCAGCTGCTCGGCACAGCTTGGTTACGTGTGGAGGGCCGGAAGATGATGCAAGACAGCTGTGAGAAGGGGCAATCCGGAGGCTGGAGAGCCTGTGTACCGTAGAGCATGCAGGCCATTAATAATTAAAGAGGAAGGAGAAGCAAGCACTAGGAAGGGCTGCATTATGTTTGTAATAAAATCACCACAGAGAGCCACGCGTGTAATGGCTTCTTGGGCATAGTTTATTAATAAGGCCCGACGCCTTCAAGATAATGCGTAAACATGTACATAAATTTTTGTACAGCACACAAAGAGGCTGAGCCAAGATATGCTGATTGGTCTGGACTGGACGGACGAACCGGGCTGGCTGGCTGACAGACAGCGAGCCACGCACGCACGCACCCCCAGCGTAGCAAATGGTTCGACCCTGCCGGCTGGTGAGGCACTTGTGTGTCACAGCAATCAGCGCTTCCCCATGACAGCTTAAGGGCACTTTGAGGGGTTTTTTGATAGACGTCACATCCATCAGGGACTGGCAAGAACGGCAGCAGTTTGATGATGGGCTGCTAGTAGCCAAACTGAAGGGGGCGGGGCTCAGCACCCGGGCCGACACAAGCAGGCGTGGGAAAGGGCAGAGAGGTCGGCTCCAAGCTCCAGAAAGGGGACTGTCAGGAGAAGCCACGCCAGACGCCTATCACAGCGCTTTAGCAAACGGATTAATGAGCTGCAGCTCATCTGTAATTAAGGACTTCGTTATGTGACGGAGATGAAGTTTTCTGGCTCCAGCAGCCTCTGGAGACCCATGGTATCTGCTGACGTGTGGAAACTCAGCCTTAATGGAGCTGTTGATCTTGATGCATCTGTCAGTCTCTGTGACATTTTATTTTTTTGGGGGAGCGTTTGCTCTAACAATAAGAGTTTTCAGGTTATTATTGGCCCTTAGGGGAAATCTCAGAATTGGTGGTTATCACAGAGGTCTTTAGCTGACACTCGTCTGGAGACTTAGAGCCGTACGTGTTCATACAGGCCGACAGGTTACCCTGCATGCCGGGCCCCTCGTCAAGTTGGAGCCAGCAAATTTCATTAGGCAGAGAGAGATACTTACTGCCAGTTATTTCAGCAATCATGACTTAATTAATTGTTAAATGGACAAGATTTTAAGGATAATTTTGAAAAGAATTTATCAAAGTAATAGTTTTTATGGTCTGAAAAGTGAGGATAAATTGATTAATCACAATTATACTGAATTATTTACTGTTTTGAGGTGTAGAAATTAAAAATAAAAATTATTTAAAAAATCAAGGGAGGCCTGTACCAGCACACACCTGTGAAACGATTTATCACGATTGCTACAGGCAAAGCTGACCATACAGAGGTGTGAGGAGGCGGGGCCAAGACCCATTGTCCTATCGGATAATGTGGGCGGAGCTTCAGAACACACAGTAAGCAGCACTGACCCGTTCTCCAGATCGTGGCCTCTTCTTTGGCCGAGTGGGCAGTGTGTCCTCCTTGGGGTTGGTGTCAATCGCCCAGTAGGATCCCTGGAAGCAGAAGAAAGCGGTCATGACAGCAGACTGACACACATGCACTGAGTCAACTTCTCTCCTGCACACATCACAACGACCTAGAGGACAGGAGGAAGGCATCTGAGGCGTGCCAGGACCCCCACGCCTGCACGCACACACACCTGCGCATACTGC
Organism: Gnathonemus echidnorhynchus; assembly: GCA_026776725.1. NCBI lineage: Eukaryota > Metazoa > Chordata > Actinopteri > Osteoglossiformes > Mormyridae > Gnathonemus > Gnathonemus echidnorhynchus. Next base: position 23,158,513 of record JAODJU010000130.1, on the reverse strand, counting down.
CGAGGGAGGGGAGCCAGCGAGCAGGCCGACCCCCTAACACCACAGCCACAGCTGGGTGTGCTCATGCTAGCTGGAGGTTCCACCACCAGCAGCCCAGTCACACGCACCACATTCCCAAAACTTCTGGGCCCCAAAAACCAGCCCCTCCATTTCTGTTTTCTCGGCTTTAAAAGCTGTTTTTTTGGTAATGCTGAAATCCTAATGCATACATACAAAACACATGAATAATGAAAGTAGCCACAGTTATAAATTATTACAAACACAATAATAACTTATTAATAGTTATGAGAAATCAATAAACAGCCAACTTTTGAAATAAGCTCTCATACATTTTTTTAGGGGGGGGGGGGGGGATTAGGTGCATGAAAAGCAATAAATAAAAAAACAAATAAGGGGTGAGTCTCCCACACAACACGCTCTCCTTCATGCTCATCCCTTATTCATGACCTTTGGAAATGAAACATTTTGGGTAAGATGTAAGAGTACAGGCAGCCTGCTCAGGTTTCGGCGTCATCGATTTGCCGCCCCTGTACCAGTCTTTGGGGCTCAGGACTCCACAGCATCTCCCCAGGAAGCAGATGGACAGAGTGCAATTAGCCACGGCAGTCTGGGAATCGCATCAGCCTGTACTTCGAAGGTTGACCTGCACTGCATACCATCATTAATGAAGCTCATTCTAAAGAATGTGGATTTGTCGACATGCTGGTGCTCTTAAACTCACAAAATCAATGTAAAACACACTCAATCTGAAGTCATGCACTTTATGTTAAACGCCTCTGTTTCTCGCACTTTGGGGGAACAGAATCCCAACCCTAAACCCAGCACATGGTGCACAGTCCATCATATTACGGGGGGTGTGTGGAATCTAGCAAGCTACTTAGCAAAATGCAGTTTCCCCTGGCCGGCATCTCGGCTGACCTTCAGAATCCTTGAAAAGGTCTGCTACACCATAATAACTCCAGCACACACACAGCCCCGAATCCACTCTCCCGGCTCAGCTGCATCGATCTCCCTTCCGAGGGCCTGCATCGCTGAGCCGTTCTTTTGGCCAGGCCTCCGTGCTGATAATCAGGCAGAGGCTGGAAACATTTTTTCGGGGGCTTGTGCTCCAAACCTGGAAACCTTGCTGAATTATTTAGGCGCCTGCTTTGTGGCCTCCTACTTACATTTAATTTTCAATGGCTCCGTTGAGGAAGCCAGGAGTAACGTTCCCTCTACATTTTCTGACGTTGTGGACCAAATGTTTGTTAGGTCCCCGTGTTTAACATGCTTCAAAATACGATTAAAAACCGAAGCAGTCACTTGAGAACAAGACTGCAATCTCTACTAACACAGAGAGCCCAAGTAGTTTTAAAAGGATTTTTGGGACCCTCTGTCTTGGTAACACAGGACCTGACATTCAGGGGAGTGTGCTGCCTTTCACAGGCGACAGGGGCTCAATCTCCCCTTTGTGTGTCCAGTCTGACTAGGGGAGAACTGTGCTCTTCACTTATAGCACGTCCTGTCTCCCACCCCACAAGCAATCCACAAAGCACAGCCTGAGCACCAAAGCAACTCATAGACTCCATGCTGGCACAAGTCACTGAAACTAAATGGACGGACTGCAGCTTGAAGACGGGGATCATCCGTGCAGGAAAACAGATGCGCGAGTACAGGAATGCGTCAGAATGAGGCTTTCCGGAGCTGAGCCCTGGCCTCTTCACGGACAGACGCATTCACCGTGTCAAAGCTCCGCCTTGTGCCATGACAGTTACAGCTGGACTTTGGCATTCTGGTTTACTGTCGGCGTATGCGATCCAGAGAGAGCGGCAAGGGGCAATCTGAGTCACGCAGATATTATCAGCCACCTGCTGTTGCCGCCTCGCACACAATTCTGCAAATCTACACGATTCAGGCTTTATGACAGAAGCGCTTGTAGATCCAGGCTTGCAGAGTTAAGCTGCAGGCAGAAGCGGCACGGGGCTCTAACTGTATGCAGAGGAAACAGGTGCGGGTGTGTAGGTTCCATCAAAATGGCCTTCCAGTGATAAGACCTGATGCAGAAGATTTGCAAATCAGATATTTGAGAGAGAAGGTATCCTCTTTGGTATAAGGATCCTGCAGCACCCAGTAGCTGACCTGCATCTGCCTGAACGATGTTTGCATTAATCACGAACGTGGGAATAAACACTGAATATTAAAGACTGAGACAGACGGCGATGGCGCCGTTTCCTTGTTACGCACCGCCCCAACCTCCCAGCCCATCAAACACAGAGCCTCGCCAGCTCACAGCTTCCTGTCGCTCATTGTCGATAACATCAATTAGGCCTTCTGATGCTGCTATCGGATTTAAATATTTGCTCTCGTGACACATAAACAATTCCGAAGGGTCGAACTCTGGAAAAACACCCAGCCAGCAGAGATAGAGGCCCCGTACTTCAGGCATTCACTGGCGGAGGAGAAGCAGTGCTCCAGTCTGTTTCTGGCCAGTGCTGCAACAAGCCTCATTTACTCAGTTTCAGATGGGTCCCCCAGTCTTGATGGAGAGACTCTACACATCCCCACTTTTAAGTGGCGAGCTTGACAGCTGGAAACCGTTACATTTAAGAGCGAGCAAGATGGCTGGGTGCCAGATACCTAAAAGCCGAGTTGCCCAATTAGCAATCTGCATTGTAACAAAAAAAAACAAAATAACAGAGCCGCTCATGAGCGCCATCGCACTGCAGCCTGATACTTAAGGCTCAGCAGCGTCGTTTTAGACAGTTACATATACGGTCAGATTATTATTCATTACAAAAAAACTGAAAAGCGAACAAAACCTTGGCACTGCTAACCACAGTTGGCCATGTCAATTTCCGAAGACTACGCTTACGTCTAGTCAGTAGTAAGATGCAAATCATAAGCACTGTAGACAACAAAAAGAGAGGACTGATACAAGAAGTCTAGGCAGGTAATTCTCAATTACCTAGCAGTAATTACCTTTAAAACAATTACCAGCATATACAATAGCAAAGTAAAAGGTCTGACGTCTGCCATGTAACCGATCTGTTTACTGAACAAGGTTCTCACATGAACCCCCCATCTAATCCTTCCAGTTCATGTTCAAATACAGTAGCAACATGAATGTTTAAATGCGGACTCAAAAATTAAAGCGTGACAGCCCTAATAACCTCCATTATTGACTAGAGGTTAATATTTCTTTTTGATCCTCTAGAAAAAGCCAACAACTATTTTAAAAATAAATATCAAAATACCAAGAGCATACGAAGAGTGTTTGCTTAAAGGCAGAAAGGCTGCATTGCCCCCGCCCCTTCCAGCAGATGATGACCTTTCAAATGAAGCCTTTCGACATTCCAGCAGTCAGGCTGAAATCCTCTCCTTCATACCACCACCGTGAGAAGAGCAGAAGCATTCCGCAGAAGCTCTGGATGGCAAGCCTTCGACAGGACGAGCCACACAGACACTTTCACCTCCATAGGTTTCTTTGGGAAAGCGTGAAATAACATCACCGCCTTAAGGGTGACAAAATAAAGTACACAGTAAAACCTACTAATAAACATTTCTGGATTTAAAATAAATAATAAAAACTAATTGCAAGACTAAATTAATTGCAATTAAACATTTATTTGTCGATGGCTGAACTGCCTTGTCGCCCATATACACTATTTGAGAGAACTGGGGTCAGGGGGCACTTTTAATTAGGGAAGCTCTCTAAGCACACAGAAAGCCGGGGGCCAGCATGCTGCACCCCTCCAACACCATCCCCATTTTAAAGGGTTCACACTGCAAGCACAGAGCCTTATGAAGCGTTCTTCAGTTATTCATGCATGAAGAGGGATTTGCGGGGATCCTCCCCTGTGCCATGGCTCTGATATCCAGTGCATGCAGGCAAAAGCAGCTGGCGCTCTCAGGTCCTTCATTTTCATTCCATAAGATTTAAAGCCCAAGAGACCCTCCAACACCACTGAAATTATAGAGACGGGTAGAATTTCAACACTCATTTAAGGAAGAATGCTTTTAATAAGACATACTGTGTGCTCATGTGACATGACTGACATCCAAGCAGGGGGCAGACTTTGGGTGTTCCTGGACTAATTTGTGAAGGTGTCACAAGGCCCGATACCCTACAGTGACCAGGGCCTGCTGTGCACTGAGCTATGGAGGAGCACTGCCACTGATGTGACCAAAGCGGGTCGGGGGAAACCAGTGAAGTGACCCGCGGCCATGGAGCTGACAGGCAGGAAATCAAAGACATTCCAGATGTGGCTGCAACAGCCTGTGAACTTCAGATGAAGAGACTGTTCAGGGACACAACGCAGTCAGCAGGGCAACAAACTGCATGGTGAGACCCGGCAGTTTAGCATTAGTGCCAGTGTAAAGGCACTGCAAACCCAGAAGAGCAACACTGTCTGTCCAAAGGCTGATGAAGAACATCCTGGGGGACAATGGGCGGGGAGCCCGCCCACGCCCACACAGCCACAACATTTATAGCCACAAGAAAGAGCTGAACTCAATGCCCCCCAGTGTCTGTAAATAGGTAACCTTCTGAGAGCACAAACTCTCTCCCTCAATGGGGAGAGGGGTCTCAGCTCACAAAAGGTCCATCTTTATGCTCTGGGTCTGCCTGCGAACATTAATTTGCTCAGAGTGCAGGAGGGGTGGTCCCCTACAAGCACATCACACTGAAGTCATCTCCTCAAAGAGCTCGAAGCTCGGTTACCAGGAGAATTTAAGGACGATATGGGACAGATGTCAATGTACCATACTGTCCCTGTCCACTGTGCCTTGCTGATAAAACCTGTGACGGGAGAGAATTTAGCCCTCTGCGTTTAAGGAGGGTTATTTTACTCAATCGAAGGTAAGAAATATGGAGGGGGGGGGGGGGGGAAACAATGACGCCCCCATCTGACCGGCTGCTTCAGCAAGGGTGACTGCTGTTCTGTGGGGTATGAAGGATTTCCAAGAAGGTGCCCCCCCAAAATATCTGCTGTTTAAATTCAGAATCATTTTTTACCAGCCACTAAACCCATAGGCAGCTGCCTTTCACAGTTTAATGCCAGTTTCCCAAAACCCAGAGCAATACACTCCATCTATAAATCACGTAACACATGCAAAATGTCTGAATAATTATTCTCAGCAGTCAAACAGCTAAGTTTCAGCATTTTTTAATTCCAAAGTAGCTTGGTGAAGTACAGCCAAGAGATGGGGATCTTACCTTTCCCGGGTCATCTTTGGAGCGAGGCACTTTGAGAAAACACTTGTTTAGGGACAAATTGTGCCGGATTGAGTTCTGTGGAAAGGCAGAAAAAACACAGACTGAGGTCAGAGCAGACACCACCACTAACAGCAAGCACCACTTAATTTGGCACTTTTCTGCTAAATAAATAAAACATAAATGTGAACCTTTCTCAAACCTGAGACCTGCCAAATGAACTAGGGGCATATTAATATTTCTTTTTCCTGATGGGTCCCACTACAAAAGGAGAGGTGATGAACTTCCGGCAACTGCACGAGGCAGACAGAGTGCCAAGTGCCATGACACATTCTGTCATCACGGCTCAACAAGCTGTCCCACACTCAGCTGCACAGCAGGACTGCTCACTTTTAATGTCTAAATCCAGAGTATATTATTATTATTATTATTATTTTTTTTATCTAAAGGCACCCCCCCCCCCCCACCCCGAAAGCAGCGCTGCCCAGTCTGTTCGACAGAGGAAATTAATGGCGGCTTGCACTCCTATTGACAGTGCGGTCATTCTGTCACTCCTCACGAAGCGGGCAGTCCATCGATTTCCGCCGGATGAAGCCACGCACCCTGGACTGGGGCGGTGGCGAGCTCTTCATTCGCTGGGCTGGAGCCGGGCCAGCCCAGCGAGCACGGCGAGCCCCGCAGCCTTCCATCAGCGAGCTGACAGGAGGAGACGGCCACAGCTGGAATGCGGCCAGGTCGAGGCAGGCCAAGAGCTCGGCCAGAATGCTGACTAGCGAGCGTGCTTTACTGCGGCAGCCCTGAAGACAGCTGACCCAGAAGACTCACACGGCGCGAGCAGCGCCGGACAGGGTGCAGTGTAGGACCCCATCTGGGCTGGGGAGTGCAAGCTGGGGGGGGGGGGGGCCTAAAAATGGGGGAATTCGAGCCCGGGAGACTGCTCCTGGAAAGTAAAAGCAGAGACAGGCCCCTTCCAAAGCCTGCTGGTCGTGCCTCCAAACTGCGACATGTTCAGAGAGTGCCCACACAGCCTCAGTGATGGGGGGCGTTGAAGCCTGGCATCCAGCAGGGACACTCGCTAGGAAAAAGCCCCCTCCCCCGCCTGCCTGCCTGCCCGCCCATGTCTCCCACCGAGCAATATCAGGACACAGGATTGCTGAAGATCAGCCAGTCACTGCTGCCAACCTGCCGCAACATGTTGCAACATCACCCGCATACTCGCCTGAGACAGAGTCACTGCCGGCAGCGAGCACCGGCAGCGGGCACCGGCAGCGGGCACCAGCAGGCAGCAGGTTCCTGGTGAGTGCTAAGCCCAAACCGTGTCCCCTGGGTATAAGCAGGTACTGTGCTAACTGGCATTCTGTCATTTTTGATAGGTAGCCTGCAACAAGGACACTGAAGGGGAGCAGAGAAGAGGACAGGGGTGGGCAGCCTTAACCAGCTGCATCCACGAATGAACATGGAGGTGTTGTGTCCAGCAGGCAGCGCATGTGCGTCCCAGGCATGCTGGGATAACCAGCACTGGAGGCAGCTTCAGGACTTGCTGAAGGGTTTAATAAGTGATATTTCCAAGGTGACAAGCTGGGCACCTGGTGAGGGACTAACCCCCCCCCTTTCCTCTGCCTAGGGGCCTAGGCCCCTGCACCACACCCCAGCGATGAGGTATCAGGCTGTCCGACAAGCTCGCCTGCCTCCCTGCTGCACTGGCCAGCAACAGCGCTGCACACGACTGCTGCAAAGGTGGGCCGGCTGTAAATGCGATTTCCCCATCTAAAATCAGGGTGCGTTTCCCTGTGATGTGAGAACTCATTATGATAATGAACCAAAAGCGTGTAATAGCTTAGGCTGAGATGGTGAACCTGTCTGGAGGGCTGAAGCCCGAGTCCTACAACCACCGCAGAAACAGGTGCTTCTGTACACAGGCGCATCCCCAAGAGGGCTCAGGAGCAGCAGCAGAACGAACAGGATGAAGAGCGTAGAGCGAAACTGACAGATGGGTGGCCGATGGGGAGAGAGACGGCGGGCGCAGCACATCTCAGACAGACTGAAGTGAAAACCGTCACTCAGAGCAGACGCAGACCACCGGGGGGCGCTCATTCCAAGTCTGCTCACAGCAAGCCCCATAGGCAGGTCCACCTCCAGCAGGGCAGTCAGGGAAGCAAGGAATACCCATTAACAGAGCAGCTTCGCAGAGCGTTAAAGACACCTTCCTCTGACCAGACTTTAATGCATGCATAGCCATTTATAATCCCATATAAAATCCCTCCACTGATTCTTTGCAGACTCGCTGCCCATGCAGAGGGGAAACCCTCCCCCCCCAGGAGTGGAAAATGGAGCAATCCAAAGGAGCCAGCAGGAACCACGGCTGTAAGCAGAAGCTACCTGCTCGCGGCTGCCAGGGCACTCTGGCTGAGAGAGAGAGAGAGAGAGAGAGAGAGAGAGAGAGAGAGAGAGAGAGAGAGAGAGAGAGAGGAGCCCAGAGAGCACAACTCAGAGCGTCAGAGGACAGAGCAGGCGGCAGTGCGGGAAACCACTGGCCTCCAGGCACAGTGCACACCCCAGTGTGACCTCAGAGTGAACCGATGGCCTCCCCGCAGGTGCTGGGACGGCACCGTGAGGATCGGATCCCAGCTGCGTCACAAACGGTTCAGGATGAAAATAGAGGGTGGGAGGGGCCAACTGACATGACTGCTCATCCACTGGGGATGCCTTACATTCCTCTGCAAGCGTATCGTCTGTCTCTGTCTCGCAGACGCACGCACACATGCTCAACCAGCCTCACACACAGGGCCCCTGGCACAGGAGGAATTAACCAGTCAAGCTGGCAGCCGTCCCACATTCAGTGTAACTACGGCAACGAGGCTGTACAGACTAGACCGTTTAACCCACCTTGATGAGCAGGCCTCAGTCTCCAGTCTCAGGGGGCTCGATGTGGGTGTTCAGGCCCTGCCCCTCCCCCCAAACGTCTAAACCAGGCTGATACTCGTGAGGGCGCGAATGCCTACCAAAATGGTTTAAAGGCATCTTATGCCTGTTTCTAAAGGCATTTGATCCTTTCCCTCTCGCTGTTGCGCTTAGCACACAAGGTTTAAGTCTCTGATCTTCACTAAGCAGCGTGTGCGTGCGTTTAATACAACATGAACTGAGCGCTGCCATAATGAAATGCAAGCCAAGGTAAAAGGTACAGAGGGGGGGAAGCACTATTACACCATCTGATTAATTGAAAGGAAAAAATAGGGGCATCCAATTACTTTATGAGGCCCTGTGATGTAAATAATATAAGGCACGGATGAAGTATTATGGTAATTAAAACTTAATAGGTCTTTCTCTAAAACCAGAGGACACCTTGGGGAAATGGCTCATTCAACTACTAAATTAAACTCGTACATCACACCCCCACCCCCACCCATTAAAAAAAAGGAAATAGATAGATAAATAAATAGTAGAGAATAGTGAAAGTGGTGAAGTGAGAGGCTACTAGCCCGGCTGTGGTGCCGGCAGTCGGACAGTGCATGAGCACGCGGGCTGCTCACGGAGACCGTTTCCATGGCGCGGGTAACCGCTTTAAATCAAACCCCCAATAAAATAGACATGTCCCCACCTCGCCGTTCACCCCGGGGCTTTGGCACGTCAGGCGCTACTAAATTTACCTTCTCCCTCCTGCTCTAAATCCCAACAAACGCTAACAGCTCCGCGTTGGCTGCGCGTGCGGGTTGCACGTGCGGGCCACGCAGCACTGCATCGTGCTCCACGGGCGTGTTTGTGAGTGGCGCATGCATGAGGCGAGGCCACACACACACACACACACACACACACACACACGTGACGGCAGGTCCCACTTTGGGTTTTTGGTGTCTCAGAGTGCGTGACCAGACAGCCTGATCACATTATTATAATGGTCTGGTAGCACATTCAATGCGCTAATATCACTATTAATATCACTAACATCAATAATCGATATTAGTGAATGCCGGCCCAGAAAGGGCAAAGGTCAACTGGGAGGAAGAGTCAATTTTAATGGCAAAGGTTTAATTTCGAAGTGGGGGATAATGCAAACACAACTATACTGATGAGCCAATCGGCGGGCCTGCCAATTATCCACAATGTTCATGATCAGGTCGCCTGTGACGTACCCCAGAGTGTACGCCCAGGGACCACAATGAATAAATCTTAGAGATACACGAATCACTTTCATTGGGTCACATCACGCCTGTCAAACTTTTAACTGAACAGGGCTAGGTGAACAAACCAGCATGGATAAGCTGGGCAAACGGGGGTTTCCAGCAAAAATGCTGCACACAGGAACTACGGTCCAACAGTGGGCGTAACCGTGGAGACTGGGAGACTGGCAACGAGGTGAGAGGGATAGGAAGGGAATCAGCAGGAAACTGCAAGGTACCCCCCAAAATTCTATACACCAATAAAGATCTGCAAGTAAAGGCACTTAGAGGATACGAAAAAGAGAAGAGAGGGGAAAAAAAAACAAACAAAATTCAACCCAAATAAAAAGTATCAACGATCAGAATATTAAGAGCCCATAAAGTTACTGCCAGACTGTGCTCACCTCCCCACTGCTGTCTAATTAGCACACAGATTATTGTAACCTGCACAGCACTACAGCACTGACACAACCTGGGTGGCGAATGACGCAAGAGCCGTTAGCGTGACTAGCGCACGCGGGATGGACTCCTGACACAGGCAGCATGAACCATGCCTGGAATTACATCGATGGGGCTGTTTGTTCCAATTACCCTTTATTACAAGCTAAAAGCTAGAAAGAGTACCGTAATTACACAAATACTGGGTGCTAGTAATTACCTTTAATTACATTTATAAAATCATCATTTACATGCTATGTTAGTCTAGCCTACACCCATGCTTATAACTGACATGTGCATTATTAATGTGGTACAGTGTGATCCTCATCAATATTTGAGAATTACAGGACTGTAGTTATCGCAGTAACATTCTGAAGAGGCCGACTGCTTCCACATGTGAGGTTTTACAGGAACGTGACTGAGGTGCCAGGGATTTGGTGGGACGGGCTTGTTCCCTGGTGCATGACCACCACGTGCCACCTACACCCCAGCCTGAGCCTGCATCCACAAGGTGACATGCTTTTGTTTCCCCGTGCACCTTCCTCGTGCCAAGATAGCTTTTGTGCCCCCAGTTTACGTTGTTTGTTAAACCTGTCTCCACTCCCGGCTTATAATGAAGTCCCTACTCATTCCTTCCATCCCACATGCTTCTCTTCTCTGTCCCACCCATGCCAAGCCCAGTGGTGAAGCTCTGGTATGAGCGCTGCATACGCATGCAGGAAGCCACAGTGCAGCGCGCTCCATGCATACCTGCATGCCGTCCCTGCGCACGCCACCCACTGCTGTGCGCATCATACCTCCAGCAGAAAACAGGCCCCGCCCCTCCTACCCCACAAAAATTCCAGCAGGCCGTAAACCCTGCTAGCCGCTCACTGCCGTGTGTGTGCTGCCATGGCTGACCGACAGCACGGTTAACACGTAACCCTGCTGACGGTGCTCGCCCAGACTACACCCACGCTGGAAAAAAAAAAAAAGCAGCGGAAGGCAAAGAGAAGCCCGCTCATGTGTGTGTTTCATGGCCCATAACCTGTTAAAGGTCTTCACGGGTCCAGTCAGAACAGTCAACAGAGCAACATGTTTGCACAGAAAACGATCGGCAGTCATGTCAAAAATCTAACGAAGGCACTCATGTTGCATAACAAACGCAATCTGCCTCCCGAGCATATAAATATCCGAGATGGAGGTGGGTGGGGGTGAATTCAATGGAAACCGCATTAAACTGGGGGGGGGGGGGGGGGGGAAAAAAAA
>JAODJU010000130.1:23109568-23147379 GCA_026776725.1 Gnathonemus echidnorhynchus | reverse complement strand
GGGGGGTAAAAATAACACTGGCCTTCAGCCTTGAGTGTAACATCTTATAGAAGCAAATCTGGCACTCTACCCTGTGGTCAGTCACCAGAAGAGCACAGTCTCAGACCGTTAACAAAACTGTGGACTAAGAAAAAAAAAAAACAGCAGCATATGGACCTCTTATTGCTATGCCGTCTGTCTGACATGATTATCTGATGAGTCAGTTTCACAGGCTCCCGGCGGGAACGGGCTCCGGAGCGCAGAAGATGGGGCGAGGCTCGGCAAGCCAGCAGAGGGGGCAGGAAACGGCCTGGCGGCTCGCGAGAAGTCTCCACGCAGCGGACGGAATCTGATTCGCAGGGATTTCGAAAGTCGTTACATAAATTTAGCTGGAGAAATGTAAAGTACTGCGGGCCTGCTGGCTGAGCGCATGCTGGCCTACATACGGACCAAAAGCTCAAAGGCTGAAAAAGGATGACAGCCGCCCCCCCAGCTCTGATTCACCTCGGAGGCAATGGGAGATCCCTTTTCATCCAAACAGCCCCGAGGCACCCGGAATGAGTTCTCCCTACGACTCGCTGTGCCACTTTGATCCCCCTGATCTCGCCAGCCCTAGCTGGCACCTGGGAGAATGAGCCCATCCCCATGGTTGCCGGTGGGCAGGAAGCAGCAGTAAGGTGGGGAAACGCCCCCCAACGCCCAGTGTTCACAGTCTCTGCTCACCTACTAATGGCACCACAAAATACCATCCAAAGGGCGCTTTTCTCCAGGCGCCACGGGCACCAGCACACTGATGTCAGCAGAGACAGACTCGTATCTGCTACTGCCTGACTGGTACCCGAATGTCTCTCCATGAGCGAGAGGCAGACTGTAAACACCAAACCTGCCTGTGATCCTGCATCCCGACAACAGGCTGCCTTCCCGTCACACAGGATCTGCAGAGACGATGGCTCCGACCCCATAGCTGTGGAGATCGGTTGTTCCAAAGGTCACTGGATTCTTGAGGGTAGGATGTGACCAGAGGATGATGCCGGGGGAGGGGGGGGGTGCCACCGCTCAAATGGAACCAACGCCCTTCAGTGGTCTACCTGCTCACAGTCCATCAGATAGAGTTTTACTGGAGCCGAAGCAGCAGAGACAGTGTGACGCTTCAGGCAGCCCGAAGAGAACGGCTGTTCACATTCAGCCAGGTTCACGTTTCCCTGCTTCACTCAGGATCAACCCTAAGAAATCTCCCCATTGAAATGGCAGTCTCAGCTTTTAATGTGCCCTACTCATAAATCCAACGTACAACCCAGTAGAGCTGTATGATTTTTAGGTAAAAACATGAATGGTTGCATTTTTCCACTCAGAATCAAGATTTTCACTCACAATATTACATGTAGTCTTCATGAAGATGTAACAATATATAGAGATGCTAAATATATCATTAACATGTAAGTATTGGCTGATACTGATTAAAAATCAAGATACTGAAATCAATCCGATGTGTCAATCTTGGCAGATACTGTCGACAGATATGTAAACTCCATCAATATTCAAAGTTAGCAGCACCAGAGCGAAAGACACAACTAAAATCCTAATAATTGCAATGACTGCATGGGAGGATCAACCCAGCTGATTATAACGAGGGATTTCGTTGGCTCCACCACATAGACGAGGTCTCAAAGTACTGGCTCATGACGCGGTTATAATTTATTATTAAATGTAGCCCACAGATCGATCTTCCGTTTTCCACAGAATAAAAAAACGACGTAAAGTCATTCTGTTAATCTGTGCCGGCAAGCTTCACCACCAGCAAGGCAGAGGAGCCACGGAAAGCGACGGGCTCAGTTCCCCACATCCAAGCTGCAGAAATGGGCATCTCCTCCCATGAGACACAAATGGTGGACAAGCAGCTTCACAGCACTGGGGTGAGGATCTCTACATGCTACACTCTCTCTGGGTTGCCTGTTCTCCCCCCCTCACTCCTGCCAGTCCATACAGCCTGCCAGGCTGTACAGTAACAAACACAATGTTCACTACCATCAGGGGGTGGGTTGTAAACTGCCAGAGAAAAACGCAACATTACAAAAAGTGCGACCACAACAAAGGGGAGGCCCTCTGTGTGGCCCGCGCGCCTCCTACCATGTTTTTGGCTTCCCCGTTCCAGTACATTCACCAGGTTATTGCCACCAATTATTTTGCGAGCAGCCCGTGAAATTTGGCAAACATGAGTTTGTTGTTATCAGCAGAAACCCCAAAAAAACCACAGTGGGGGAACCACGCAGGTGTGCGGGCACTGTGGCATCAAATCACAGCCAGCGGGCACGGTGCGAAAGGGAGAACCTCAAATAGGCCACATTTAGAAAAGCAAAAAAATAAATAAATAAACAGTGACAAAAGACCGTTTCCGCTTTGTTCAGAGACCTCCTCAGCATGCGGCTGGAGCGGCTCTCACCACAGCGGGTAGAGCCTGCAGGGTGAAAGGGGGTAACACCCCGACCCCACCCCAGCAGACACAGCCGGGGACCTGTACAGGTCTGCTCTGCTCTATGTGGACTGTACAGAACTGGGCCATTTATCGCGGACGCAGGCGTGGCTGTAGAGACCAGAGGAGGTGCTCCCACATGCTGGGACACGGGCTATTTCTGTGCATTCAACACACGTGGCTAAGAGGCACCCGAGGGGTGGGGGGGGTTAGGTGGCACTACAGCGAAGAGAAGCCTCCCCCTCCCGGCGCGCGTGCCATCTGCCACGGGCATCCCGACCCCAGCTCCCCCAGGGCGCCGGCGCGTGGCACTCGTCCGCCGTGGCAGCCTGTGCCCTGCCCTCCGGCTCGGCGCCGCCGGCAGGAACGGGGCTTAAAGGGACGTCAAAACAGCCCGGCGAGAGAAAGCTGCCGGCCGTGATCGGCGCTGCCGCGCCTCTGCCGGGCCGCGGCTCCCCAGCTGGCGGGCTGCACGGCGGCCATGGCGCCGTCTCACATGGACTTTTCCCTAAAGTAACGCTCATTAGCAGCAGAGCGGGTTTCGTCCCGCAAAAGGAAGTGGCGGGTGGTGGCAGCCGGGCAGAGGCCTTGGAGCGGACAGACGCAAAGGGACACGAAGTGAGCAGAAACGACTCCAGCGGCTAACAAATGAGCAGAGGGCCCGGCCTGGGGAGGCTCGGGCACAGGAAAAGCACTGACAGCGCGCTGTTAATTAGATCAAACACCGGCTAAGAGGCACCGAGAGAGGGGCAGCAGGAGTGGGAGGAAGAGGGACAGATTTATCAGAATGTCAATAGCATTCAACAAAGCAAGGAAAGTCTTTGGCTGGGCAATGAGAGGGTTAGAGGCAACGTCCTGTTTGGGGATATCCTCGGTGAAGCCAAGTCGTGACATGCACTGAAGGGGGTGGGGGGTGGCAGGCAGAAGGTAAGGCTGCTTCCAGGCAGGTTCAGTCAAGCCAAATTCAGGGTTAAAGCAGCTTGTCCTATTTATAGTGCTGAGGCCTGGGTGTGGCTAATGGAGGCAAGCACCTAAAAATAAAGCATGTTTATGAGAAAAGGTGCTTTAAGGGGCCCAGCACCAAACCAGCATTATCTCTTGTCAAAGGGGAGAAATTGGTTTTACAACACATAGCTAAACGCTAAAGAGTTAGTATGGCTTAGTATGACCAATAAATTTATCATCTTGCAAAATCTCTGTCTGTATGTCTCACTAATGTGTTATATAGGACAAACAGGATTTCATTTACTGGGTTTAACACCAAGTCATTTAGCATGGTCCCGTGAAGCTTCCAGACCCGGGATCCTGAGGAGGATCCAATCACAGCTTTTGGTTTTACACCCCCCCGCCTCCAGCCACCCCCAGATAGACGCAAGGACTAACGAGACCTCTGGCTTTATGGGTGATTTTCGAAGAGCACAGAAACCCTCCAGCAGCCATAAGGTGGAGAGTGGACACAGAACCTTGGGGATGATGTCAGGCTCCACAAGCTGGGTATGTTCTGCAAAAGCCTCAGACTGGACAGACATGCTCCCCTATAAACCCACACTAACTCCGCAGACTGATGCGAACAGGAGTGCCGTTCCCGGATATCCTAGTGACTGCGTGGGAAAGCGGCAAAGCTCATTCCACGCGACCTTCCCAAGCCCTCTGGCGATGGGAATCACCACGCAGCCTGAGACCTGGCAAAACGACCCAGCCACAAAAGGTCACCATTATGGAGGTGTGAGCAGAGGCGGGGGGTTCCGGGGGGGGCACACAGGCACACATGCGGCCAGGCCTGGCATTTCCATTTGTCGGAAAGACCGGGAGACAAAGAACTGAAAATGCAGTGACCTCCAAGGTCAATAATGAGCAGCAGGAAGTGTTCAGCAAAGCACAGCAAAACGGCATTTCTGCAGGCACGACGGGGAAGGGGGGGGCATAAATAAAAAAAATAAAATAAATAAAAACAAACAAACAAATACGAACAGTGACTGGTCAGGCACACATGCAGAGAGCAGACCTGCGGAATTATTAGACATCAGCGATCGACCAACAGGTAGAGGGCCGGCTGAATGCCGTCAGAAACAGGTCGCCTGGGCTGAGAGTGCGGCTGGGCGGCCTGCTGCAGTACCTGTGCCACAAGATGTAAATCCTGTCAACATTTCTGATTCTCACCATTAAGTATTTATGAGCTGCAACATTATCTCCAAAGTGAAGCGACCCCCGCAGGCAGCTCCCGCTCCCCAAATCACTTATTTCAGAAGAAAATAAATAAATAAGGATACTGAAAACGCCTCTGGCCTCCATTATTCGGGGCGTCCAAATTCTAAGTCCAGCCTTTGATCTGTTTGCAGCTCGTGGCTATTTGCATTCTGTAATGAGATCAAACGGGCCGGGCTGCAGCCTCCTTGCTTTAAGAGGCTGGGCACATGCAGGCACCGCGGCTGCATCTCGCGGTCACACATGCGTCTGTCTGCGCGGCCCACTGCCCCTGCGGGGCTGCAGCTGTGTGAGATAAGCTCCGTACCCAGGGTGGCAAACCAGGAGCAAACACCGGTGCTACTTCCCAGTTGCTACAGAGCCACTTACAGTTTACCTTGGCACCTTGTGCTCCGGAGAAACCTTGCAGGGAATTCCTGGGGTGCCGCATGGTTGTGTGTTAGTTTCCTGCGGGGAAGTTGGGGCGGGACAGGATGAAGGCGGGGCCAGTGTCAGCCTGCAGCCGACACAGAGCAGGATATACCGTTACAGAATGCTACACATTAAGCTAATTCTGACACTAATTCAGGCACACTGCTGTCTTCACTGATGATTACAGTCAAGGCCTCCATCTCAGGTCATCAACAACTCATCTGAGGATAGGAGAAAAATCAGAGCAGGCAGCACGAAGCATGGGCTGAATCCCCACAAAACCTCCTGCTTAATCTGCCGTTCAGTGGCAAAAACTAGTTGAATAACTGCGGTGTGAACAGTAATCAGCCTGCGACTATATAACGATGGGTATGCTTTTGAAAACAGTTTTTAAATGAAGATCTAAACACACCTGATCTAATTCATAAACACCATCCCCCCTCCCCTATTCAGTGCACCCCAGGGCCCAGCTGATGTCACCCTCCAAGGCAGAACCACATCCAGCCGCCTGACCGGATTAAGCTCTGATCTGTATCGGGATTATCGGCCCGCCTGGCAAACGGAGACTTAAACCCTGGAAGACGGCAGGAGCTCTGCAGCGAGCGATAATCCTCTAATACAAACCTGGCTAATGTCTTTAACGGAGGTCTGTGTGTGTTGCTAAGAGATGCCTGCTAATACTATTTGGTGTTTTTGGGCTATTCAATTAGGAGCAGGGGGATGGGGGGTGCGAAGGAGAGGAACTCGGATTAAACCCAATGCAGTGTTGAGACTCGTTGACGTTTCGGAACCTCGTGCCCAGTTCCCATATTATAACCCACTGTAGACAAGGATACCCTTCAGACTACCCGAAGAGCCCAGTGCATGCGTCGGTAGGTTTTGTGTTTGGCTTTCAGTGCCCAAGCCAGACTTGCAAATCCAGGACTACAGCTAAGAGTTGGGGCTGACTGTACAGTCCAGTAGGCAGCCGTGACGTCTAACCCCAAACTGGGAGTCCATTCCGCAGCAGAGGGGCCGCGGGCGGTTTTCCTTAACGAGTCAGAGCCGGCCGCCTGCTAGCCGGCCCTCACACAGTCGCACTCTGGGGGCTTCAAGCTCCACTTCATTAGCCTGGGGAAAACGGCCGCTGCACTAAGAGCTGGCAGGAGGAAGTCCTGGCCCCGCGAGCGCAAACTCGGGCTCCTCAAGGCAGGTGACATCACCGCCAGAGCGAACCGCAAAGCGGCGCCAACTTCAGAGCCAGCACCGCTGTCACTGCTCAGGCCAGCGCGGGCTAATTACAGGAGGCCGCATGCCTTTTTTCGGCCGCGGTACCACAAACTCCTCCTGAGAGCCGGAGAGGACGCGCTACAGCTTTATCCGCGGAATCTAATTGCTGGCTCACGGAGGCCGTGCGCATATCCGCCTGCCTAATACTGCTTTAATGTTTTTTGACCTTGATAAATTCTCTTCTCTTATTGACAGCGCTTATTGATATTTCTTAAAAGAGCTGGCTAATGGAGTCCTATTGAGATGATTAAATGAGTTGTCTCTGCCTGGATTAGCCAGGCTTCATCTCCTGCGCTCAGCTTGTATTATCATAGGGAGCAGACGAGTGCGTGCGCTGGGTTGGAAATGTCTGCCGCCACCGTCTCCGGGGAAGCGTGGGGAGGGCTGGGGGAGCAGTAATGCGCCCTGATCCTCCCCCCCCTCCCCATACACAGCGACACAACACACAAACACCCACAAAATCATCTATTTTTCCACAGATACTCACACCCTGAAAATCAGCTTTCCCCTTCAGACAGACAGGCACAAACACACACACACGCACGCACACACACACACGCACGCACGCATGCACGCACGCACACACACACGGCGTCAGCCTTTGAAGATGTACAAACAAAGCTGGAGACGGGCGAGATGGTGAAGACAAAAAGGAAAGATAGAGTAAGGGGAAGCAGGACTTCATTAAGGAAGCGTAGTGATCAAGAGTGCAGCAGCTGCATGCTATACCCAGACCCCATCTCACCCCTCTCCAATTAAAAACACTCCTGCTTAATTACACACCAGCTCAAACAAAACACGACTGATGTTTGAAGGAAACGACATTTTCAAAAAGTCTAATAAAGCCCAAGCTCGCAGAACGCTATGAAGACAGATCTGAGGACCCTGGACTATTCTCGTGACCCTGAGAAGCCCCACAGGGGCTAAAGGCAGATACTATGAAAGACAAAGGTCTCATCACACTGGTGAAGACACTACAAAACTGTCAAGTCCTCTGTCTGAGCAGCTGCACTCCCCACTTCCCTGACCACTTCCCCTTGGTTTCAGGTCAATCACAGCTACATGACAAGAGTATTCTGCCCCTAGAGCTCTGTTTGCGGCTGCTACACTCACCCTTTGTACTCCTGCAGATGCCCACCGGAGGCCTGACTGCTTACAAGCATCTCTGCGACACTTGGGCTGCCTTTTCTCACTCCCGCATTCACACCAATCCTCAAAGGACTCAGCTGATACAGACAGGAGACTTTCTGAACATCCGCCATACTTCGCCCCGAGGACAAAACTAAGCCGTCTTTTCCAAATCAACACCAGACCGCAAAAAAAAAACAGCCAAGTACCCTCCAGCCTTTCCACCAGAAGAGGTCCCCTCACCTTCCACCCGCTGCCCGCCTCCCTGTAGTAGGGGAAGTTGTCGCAGATCCACTGGTAGATCTCGCTGAGGGTCATCTTCTTCTTTGGCGAGCTGTTGATGGCGAAGGTGATGAGGCTGGCATAGCTGTAGGGTGGCTTGCCGTCCTTGTGCTGCTGCACCTCCTCCTGGTCCAGCGTGGTGCTGGGGTCCAGCAGGGCTCCCTTCTTGGGCCCACCAGGACCGTGGGTGCCCTGGGTGTCCGCCTTCTGGATGGCGGCCCGCATGGTCAGCTGCGGCAGCCAGTCCATGGAGGTCAGGCTGCTCTCCAACTCCGACGTCATGGTGAGTGGGAAGGCAGAGGGAGCGGGGGGGCGTGGAGGAGGGGGGAGGGGGGGCTCCCTCGGCTCACAGCGCTGTTGACGTGCCTTCACTCCACACGCGGTCTGGAAAAGCAGAAGGGGTGTGTTAAGCTACAAAGACGGGAACACATCACGGATGGGTCACGCCCACAAGCAGGCTGCCCAATCACAACAGTCTAGGTACTTGCACACTTTCACACAGTTCGTGACTCAACCTTGTTTTTTTTTTTTTTTTTTTAAACTGGCCCTCGAGGCTGAGTTAGTGATGGGGACCCACACGCCCACACTACCAGGCACGGCAGAAAGGCTCCATTCTGGAGCAAATGCAGGGCAGGACGCGTTAAAACACCGCTCTGCGCTGAGCCTCAGGGCGCGCAGTCTGGCTCATTACACACATGCATGCGCACAAACACAAACATGCACATACAAACACACGCACACGTTCAGTTCATACATTCCTGCCACTGTAGGGATTCATTTCTGTGAGCATAACTCTATTCCAAACTACAGTATGATAACCCTAACCTTTACCCAGCCCTAACCTTAACCATAAGTATCAAAAAAAAAAAAAAACACCATTTGGCTATTTTAGTTGATTGCATTCACAGATTTATATGAAATTGAGGTTTACATTGTGAGAACATCAAAAAAATGCTAAAATGCCCATCTTGCTGGTACATTTAGTCCCCACAATGTGGCCAATGCAAACCCGCACAAACACAAACACATGCACTCACCCCCCGCAACCAGGCTGAACCCCACCCTGCCGCCTACCCTGTCGTACTCGCTCCAGCTGACTCATATCTGTAACCGGACCTGCTGGGTGAGTAAATGCTGGGGAATTGTTTTCACAACTGCAGCACGAATCGGGGAAAGGCCAGGAGGAATCCCGACCAACACCCCATCCCTCCCCAAGAGTGTCTTGCGCTGCGGCCTTGGCCGCTCCTCACGGTGCACCCCCCACTATTTTTATAGGGAAAAAGGCTGGAGACTGGGGCACAAGCCCTACACTCCCGCTCTGCAGAAGGACACAGCAGACCTCCCACCAGGAGAACAGCTGAAAGACGACTAGGCCCATGGAAGCAGGCGTGCACCATCTCTGCCGCATGCCACCCGCCCCCGCCACTACCCCAAGTCGAAAGAGTCACAGCAGATCTCCATGACCAATCTCTCCGTACAGGCCCACGTACCACAAGAGTCACCTAACACTGGCTGGGAAGGCACCCCCCCTCACCCAACGTGAGACCAGCTAATGGCGCGTCAGGGCGGCTTCTCGCTCAGACACGGGGTGTCCTCTCCGATTTATGACGCAGAATTCCATTCACCAAGCTGAAAAGTCCAGGGAGGAGTCACGTCCGTGCTTCCACATGAGTCACTCTGAGCATAGCTCTCACAAACCCGGTTCCTCAGCAGAATGACGAGCAAGAAACTTGGAGTCAGGCAGCCTCACGGTTCCAGAGCAGAATGACAAAAAAAAAAAAAAAAAAAAAACAGCTAACAGCTCTTTAAGAGACAGGGATGTGCCATTTGCCTGGCATTTTATCATGAGCCCTCCCACCCCATTCATAAAAAGGCACTGTCCACTAGGGGAGCCAACGATCTGGAACATCTGTGTGTGGAGACAAACACAGTGGAATAGCCCACGGCCTCAGCTCTGATGCTGTTTCATCCCCGGACACAGCACACCAATGCTGGTTATTGGTGTCAGGGAGGCCATATTCCTGCCATTCACATCACATGCTCAGAAAAACAAGAACCCACTGTTCGGGGGTGGGGGGGGGGCACAATCCACCGAGTGGGATGAATGAAATATACAGAAGTTGCATCACCATGCAGATACACTGCAAACCCAAAAATTGCCAGGCTAACTGTAGAGCCAGGATGAACAGCAGCTACAGAGAGAGAGATGGGGGAGGGGAGAAAACGACTTAGTAGATAGGAATAGCATTCGCCTTCACTGTGGCAGGAGCAGCATTTACATGGATTACCTTCAAGTGTTTCATCTAAAATCTGGGTAAGTAGCAGCACGATTCCGATTCATTTTCACATCCCGTTCACCGCAGAGTTATTTGCTATGTTGGTAAGACTGCTCTCTGTAAAGGGATTAAGCAGCAGGGAGCAGCCCTACAATTAAGAAACCAACAAAAGGCACATTTGCAGTAATGAGAAGCACATAGCAGATCAGTGTCCTCAGCACATCCAGGCATTAAACAGATCCCTACAAAACAGAACAGCTTTTCCAAAGAAGAAATATCACAGTAGTGACACGTAATTGTAATTTTTCCTCTAATTTCACTTCCGAAAGGCACAGAGATGGACAGCAGACACCTGCCTTCCCTCCTTCTGAGCCTGGAGATCAAAGAGCCGTCGAACAGAGCAGACACACGAGCACTCGTGAGACACGAAACATGGTTATATATTTATCAAGATGGTGCCATGACCACTACAAGCCCCTGTATCCACTGGAGAAGGCTGCAAAAGGGCGGGGAGAATAATTCTGGAGAACATACCAAAAACACGTAAGGTATATGAACTGACGGAAAGGCTGCATCTAGCTGACATACATCTCCCTTTGTCCAAACAGCACCTGAGAATCACAGGAAGTTACAAGAAGGCACCTGTCTTCATAAAGGCCCATTTCAGAAGAAGCAGGAGTTCATCGCTTAATCAGCTCAGCAATCCTACTCCAATGAGTCATCCTATTGTGCAGACCATCAAGCCTGGTTCCATGGAATCAGTCCTTCAGTCCTCCATTCATCTCCAGCTTCAACTGAACTCTCCTCAATTACAAGCTGGACGAGTTTATCACTGCTGTAAGGCAGTGTTTCTGAATCCGGTCCTTGGGGACCTACAGCCAGTCCATGTTTTTGCTCCCTCGGAGCTCCCAAGCACACAGTTCACATTTTTGCTCCTTCCGATGGGAGGTGGAAGGGAGCGAAAACATGGACTGTCTGTGAGTCTCCAAAGACTGGACTGAGAAACGCTGCTGTAAGGATATCAAACCCCATTCCCATCTCAGGTGGCCATCTTCAGTTGAGTCACCAAGGGTAAATATTAATATTGGTCTATCGAAAAATTATAAGACAATATGCTTTTTTATTTGACCAAGCTGTTTGGCTGCTATCAAGCCTCAACATTTAACAAGAAATATTAAAAGTCTTCAGTGCAAATTAAGCATACCTGTCAGTAAATCGATGCCAAAACGAGCATGATTGAACATCTACGGCACAGATGTTTGTCATCGCTAATTAACACCATAATATATGCCACTCTTATAATTGCAAATGTCACACGGGAGCCGGCCTTCCCGTTCACGATCCCAACATCAGTGACAGCACAACCCAGAAACAGGTTGCGGCACCTAGAGCCAGAGTCGGGACTCGTGTGACAGGGCAGCGGAGAGAACGCCTTGCAGGAGGGAAGCCTCTCACCTCTGACTCTTTCAGTGGGAGATTCCTCACTTTTTCCACCCCCCCGGTGAGGGCTTAGGGAGGTGTTTCAGACCTGCAAACTGAAATACCTCAGTCTTTCTTCTGCGGTTCCACACGACACTTGTAATCACACGGCACGGGAGCCCAGACTCATCTCCATTAAAAGGAAAAAAGGTAATGGCAGAGGCTTTAAATGTCAGTCTTCCCTCTCCATTAAAGGCTTAATGGTTCCACTGAAACCACCCAAAGGAAGAGAACATTAATTAGCCAGTCATTATTTCCAACACTGTGCTTCTGTATTTTTTTTTTGTTTAAACGACGTGTCAATTGTTGCCAAAAGGAATTACAACCAACACCCCCCCATCCCAAACACTACATTACCACAACGGTACCCAGCTCCCCAGGGAGTTACAAACCCTTCCAATCAAGCTCTGCAAGTGCGCATCTGAATCAGAACAAAAATACAGTGACTGCAAAAAACCAGTGGGAGGGCACTGCTAGGGAACTGTGGCCTGCCATGTACTCAGCGTGCCAAACCCCCTTTGTAGTAGTGGTCAGGCTCAAGCTGAGCCCCCCCCCCCCCATCTCTGAAAAATGCACATGTGCTCAGACACAGAATGCACAGTAAGGCCAATAAACCTCCCAAACACAGCATGAGGGATGTGAATTTATACGATGGTAATTACGCCTCGTGAGGATGTCGGGCACTCCTCTCCGTGCTGGGGGGGGCAGCGGCACGCGGAGATGCATGTCATGACCATTCACCAGGGAGCAGAGACAGCAGCTCCCGTGACTGAAGGTATCTGGCCTGAGTCACAGCTCGCTGTCTACTACACTGACGGATCCAGACCCAGCAAAAGCTCATCACAGGGAGAGACCCAGTGCAAAACTGCACACATGCTATCCCGGAGAACTGTCCCTCAGCCAGTGTCTCCCCTGTGCCCCCTGCAGAGCAATGTGAAGCCACCTCACCAGTATTATAGATAAATCACTTTCAATCACAACCTCTTTGGGGCAGCATTCAGGTAGAAGCCCGGCTGTTTCCATGCTCCACTCTGACCACATCTTCACGTGACACCGCTCCACTCCGTCACATGAAAACTTCACCCAAGTTCAACCTGGCAGGCACTGCCAAATTTCAGACATAAATGGCACACCCATCCCCTAAAATAAAGAACCACACCACTGACATAAGAATAAGGTTTCATTAGCTGAACTGGCATCGGTTCAAACAGATCTCCCTGCTTTGTCTCCAACGCCACGCCACCCGTCCTCTGCCGGGCTTTGACACACAGGCTATAATTAAAAGCGTTTTACATTATTTGCATTAATCAATATCCAATCTCAGAAATAATTAACGGCATATTAAATGTTTTTCCGCCTCACAGACCTGGGTGCCACATCGTCATTAAGCTGATAAAGGCTGCACTCAGAGAGCTGGAGCTGAAGCCTTTCCATGCAGATCTCGCATCAGTCCTCATGCGGCAATGTGCCGCTCGTGTCCCCCCCCCCGAGCCTGAGGAGGGGGAGAAGGGAGTAGCTGAGGCAGGGGTCTGGCAGGGCGGCACCAAGAGGAGCCGACCTTGATAGAGCAAAGGTGGATTCCCTGGCCTTTGACACGTGACCTTGTGTGTCACAATCATGCTTTCCATTTTGTTCCTCTGATCTATTAATGGCAAGAGCGTGACACACACACACCCACACCTCTTTGTGAGGACTGTCCATTTCTATGGGGAGAAATCTCTAATAACAACAATGACAACCTTTGTCGAGACCAAAAAAAATAGTCTCCACAATTTAAAAATACCAGGTTTAATCACCCCACAATGTAACATATACATAATACATAAAAATCACGGTTAAAAAAAATAGTTAGCGGGCAGACGCGTGCGTGTGCGCGTGCGCACACACACACACACACACACACACACACACAAATGGGTCAGACCCCAGCAGCCACAGGCACACTCGCTCTTTGTCCGTGGGAAGAATTACAGCAGGACATTGCTTAAAATGGAGAAAGTTAGTGACAGAAAGACTGATGATTAGCCATTGAGGGTTAACCTCTGAAACGCGGGAGTGAGTCATCACATGGGAGGGAGTTCCCAGCATGCACAGGGGGAATTCCTGTGACCTGTGACCAAACCAAGATGTGAACCTCTCCATGGCAGAAATGAGCGCCTGGCGGTGGGCGGGGGCGGGTCTCGGTGCCAAGCTCTCTCAAATCTTGAGAAACCACAGCCCACTGCTGCGCCAGCACTGCTGCCAGCCAAGCTGCCTCACAGCAGGGCCAAAAAGCGCGGAAGCGGAGCCTACAGCAAGGCAGGTACAGCACAACTGACTTCAGAATGACAGTTTCGCAAGAGGCATAAAAAAAAAAAAGGACCACAAAATGAAGAACATGGGGAAATAAATCCAGAAAGTGGCATGTAATGCAAATTTTTCAAAACACATTAAAACTATGCACACTAAAGACATTCACCTGTAGTTCATCAGGTGCAGGAATGCCTAAATGGCTGCACTGGGTAAATGGCGGTCGTAGCCCCCACTAACAGCCACACCCTGCTCCCCGGACAATGCTGCTTTGGACTTCATGCGGACTGAACAAGGAAGCGCGCTAGTGTAAGGTTTAGTCATAGTCTCCAGTCTCACTCTTTTCGCAATGATCTGGAGGAGACACAGATACCCCCTTGGCAGGGTAGAGACACACCCCATAGTTTTCACCCCAGGGTCACCCCAGGCAATACAGATCTAGGCAGGATGACCTGTCATAGCAGCCTATTCTACTTTAGGTAATGATTGACGAGAAGCACCCATTTTAAAGGGAGACCAACCGAAATCTATGAAAAAGCAGAGAAGCATGCAGGGCAAGGAACATGGCTGTATAAGTTCATTGGCATCTTCTGCAGAATGTCTGAGCAACATCTATATTTAAATATGACGTCAAATTCAGAGTGTGGGCGTCCTGATTAAGGGGATTCTAAAGTAACTGAACACCTGAGCAAAGGGTGAGCATAGCACAGGAGAAAAACCCGCAGTGTGGAACAATCAGGGCAAAGTCGTGCATGTGGCATGTATAAGGAGAAGCGACCTGACACGATCACCCCTTACACCACCAAGCATAATGGATCTCCAGTGCAAGACAAGACTGATCTTTCAACCCTCACTGGGTTCTGAAGTACCGCCGCATGCATGTTTAAAGTCCACGAGGGGACTGGAACCATGCTCCCCGCAAGTCCCATATTTAAACCAGAGAGACGTTTATGTCTTCACGTGCTTGGGTTCCTTACGGCATCTTCACATCAGAGCAGGACATGGGCAGCAGCAGGTCGAGGCCTGCATGAGCCGCAGCAGAGCTGAAGAAAAAGCTAACTCCTCATAATGCATTCCAGCAGTAACTGCTAATGGCTCACTCCTCCTAACCCATTAATCCCTGTGTTTCCTTGCAAAGCCCTCACTTGTTTGCGGTACGTGACAAAAACAGCCTCACAAGTGACTTTGGAGGCTACGGAGGATCCTCCTCACCCAGCAGCTTGCTGGCCCGCTTCGCAAGATGAGCAGCTCGACTGTTTCTTCTAAACAAACAGGCGAGGTTTCACTATCCCTCCCTTTGACTTGACTTAAACAGGGGAAAACCTCAAAACATTTCAATAAAAAAATCCTGCACGCTATCACGGCCACTGCAGCCAAACAGTCTTGTGCAGTCTTAACTGCAACCACAGGATGCTGGCAGCAACTGCTTGCAGGGAGAGGGGAGCCATTTGGAAGGAGAAGCGGGGTTTTTATTTACCTGTGGATGGAACTCCTCCCTCCTGCTTCTAACATGCCAAATAGTTCCAATTCTTGCGGCTTCTTAACCCTCAGGCCGCATTGTTATTTTTTCAGGGTGGTGGTATCGTCCTGCTGTAACAGTTTCTATTGGCGTTGCAATAAAATGCACTTTGGCCACGGAGTTTTAGCAACCGACATCACGCTTAGGGCTGTGCGATATCGATATTATATCGTGTATGTGCAATAATCACCAGGGCTTCAGATGACGGGCGAAACATTTGGCCAGATGCCGGCTTTTCAGTACTATACGGACGTTTATTCACACTCACAATTTGGTAAGCAAATTACTAGCCTGCCTAAAATGTTAATGAGATGTGTTTTGTGATGCCCAAAAGTTAGTAATGTTTATAAGGTTGCCTTATCTTTATGTTTATTAAATTTTGTTAGTGGAGCACACCACATAATACTGTTTTGGTATACTATGGTTTGGTATACTTCAGTGCGATATCAACTGAAGCGACGGCAAAGAAAGGAACAGCTCAGTGGCCATGACATCTTTTAAAAGAGGAGATCTTGCGGATAAACAAGGAAAAAGACAGAGGTGGTGTGGTGGTACTTTTTGCAGTTTAAAGTCAGACACATTTATTAAACATGAAGATATGCCGAATTTATACTGATTAATTACTTTTGGGCATCATAAAATGCCTCATTAATAATTTAGGCAAACTATTAATCTGCTTAAGAAATTGTGGGCATAAACGTCCATATAATACTGAAAAGCCAGAGTCAGGCCAAATGTATCGTCAGTCATCTGAAGCCCAGGTGAATATTGAGCAAGCACGATATAATATCGATATGATATTGGCCAGCCCAAAGCATGCAGTTTCAACCATGCAGTCCACTGAACTTATCAGCCATTAAAAATCAGTTTTCAAAAAGTACCTTTCACATCAAAACTATGGAAAGTGTTGCATCACTGAAACAGGCAGACATCTTTCACATTCCTAAATTCAAAACCATTGACAGTTCCCTGAGCAAAAAGTTTTTACAGTCCCTTTCGTACTCATTCAGAAGGAGTCTTAAATCATCATGGAGTCACCCCTCCCCAACCCTACCACACTTGAAAGCACTTCCCAGAAAGTTCAACTGAGCAGCTCGTTTGCTGCTAGACTCAGCTGTCTTCGTCAGACGCACCACCCGCCACTGCAATGCAACAGGCTGTCACGGGGGGTGACACTGCAGACCTGCCTGGCCCACACCCAACTGCAAGCTGCTACCTCCCCAATCAGGCTCTTCAGGGATATGCCACCCATTTCAACCTTCAAATGAAGCCTTGCCCATTCGCTGGAGCACATTTAAAGCCACAAAAAAAAACTTGGGGGAAAAAGTAGAAATCAAAGACAGCCTAAAGCCATTCGGCAGGTAGCAAAGAGATCACCCCAATAATGCAGGAGCTACAACACGGCATGGGAACTGCAATTTCTCAGGAGAACATCATCATGGCACATGAACACACTGAGCCCATGTGAGCAGGCTAGTGCAGAAAAGTAAAGGAACCACAAAAAGGACTGAACACACACAGTGCAACACGATCACTAGCTGGCTGCACTTAAAGCCCTTGCATAACCAGTTTGTTTGGCAAACAAAGACCACAGCATGGCAGCACAACAAACATACTGGCACGAGGTGATCCTGCATCTCTGTGAGAACTGTGCCAGGATGGAAGGACTCTTCCCAGAGAGATCAGCTGAGTCTGCATGGAGAACTGAGCACAGACACCCCAGCCCACAGACACAAATGTAACACACAACACTCAACACAAATATTGTCTCAAAAAAATTCCAAAGACTTGGCAGGGATGACAGGAGGAGAGATGACCATGTCATCCAGGGTTACTCTGCAGAACACCGAAGTCCTCTTGCTCAGCATTCTCTGCAGACATCATCACACCAAAATGCCCTTTTGTGGCAGCTTCACAGATGATTCGTGGCCATTGTGGGGTAAGTCATTATCCATTATTTTCATCCTAGGCGCTCCCCTACGACCTCTCACTACAAGAAGAAAGGAGAGGCCCCCTTGTTTTCAACCACTGGTCCTACATTCAGCTAAAGCTTTATAGCAGGAAAACAAATCAAAGCAGAGGAAGCTGACATGGCACTGGCCTTAGGAGAAGCCATAGGGTGCTGGTGGGGTTCTAGGAAGTCCAAGAAAATGATGCTTCAAACATCAAGATGAGCAGTAGTATCTTGTGTTGTCAATCACTGCTTGGGATCTCCCATGTCCAACTGGTTGCTTTGTTTGCACCAATTATAAACTGGGCAATGACTGATGATGATCATTCCATCCACTATGAGTCACACCCACTTTCCACCTCCGCCCTCATTCCTCAACAGTGAAGCACAGACAGGGCTGACCTGACCATGGACCAACATCCCTTCTAAGTGCCCCCACCTGCACTCTGTGCAGAATCTTCTCCACGGGGCCACCCTTTACTCCATTTACCATCATCCCACTGACCGACCACACCCACACACACCCACACCCACACCCACACCCACACACACACACACACACACACACACACACACACACACACACACACACAAAATACCCTGTGTGAGTGGCACCAGACAGCCAGCCAGCCAGCCAACACAAAGCTTTAAAAACTTCAAGGGCTTCGTCAGATAACTCGCTGCATTGCACGCTTCTGACTTCTTGATGGGTGTTTAAAATGTAATTACCGAGACCATTTGCAGCTTCCCCCAAGAGTGCATTAGCACCAACAGCAAGCAGCAGAAGTCAGATGTCAGTAACCTAATTAAGATGGCGTCTGAGCGTGAGGACTGAGCCGCGCCTATCAGGGTATGACTGGATTCTGCAGTTGTTTTTTTAACCCACTTTCCATCACTTCTGCTGCTGTTTGTCGCCCAGTTCGTCATATTTTCTACTTTAAATTCTGCTACCCCCCCCCGCCGCACAAACAAGCTATGCTCCTCACCTTGGATTTGCACGTTTGCTACGTAACGGAATGGGAGGAGATGGAACTGAAATCCCTGCACTCGCCTCTGCAAAGGTCCCACTCACCTGCCAGTGGGAGAGTCAGACACACTAAGCACTGGTGGAGCAGAATGCGCACCCCCTCAAGAGCGGCAGCCGGCCCAGCCATGTGAGCCCCCACCCCCCAACTCCCACTGCCGCAGGTCTCTCTGGCTGGATCTTCCCACCAAATCACCCCTGGTCACCACACCCAGTTTACCATCATTCATCCATGACCAACACCTCATACTCTGGGAGGGAAAGACAAAAAAATAAAAACAGAAAAAGTCATACACAGGTGATAAGGGTCACGGAATCTTACCGTAACACGCTTGACACGGCTTCCCCTACACACCCAAACCGGCCACCCCCCCCCAGAGAATGTCTCACATCAGCACAGTGCTTACGGCAGAACCCCCAGGAAATTCTACACGTGAGGGTTATTAGTACATTTGGAGAAGTCCAATGGACCCTACCAACTGTTGGTCACATGCTTTCCTCGAAAGAAAAAAAAAAAACACAAACACGTAAAGACACCTGAATTACGCAGATTACCAATACATCTGAGCCTAGAACTGTTCTATTAAAATGCTGCAAATGATCAGCTATGAAAGTGGTGAGATGAACATTTGTCTCTGATATGCACACAGACAACTATATATTATACTTCATTATTTGCAGGCTCCAGACCAACAGAGCTGTGTCCCTCCAGATCTCCCGTATCATCCAGGCAGGTGAGGCTGCAGATCAAATCACTGAGTAGCACCTCAACTCAACAGTGACCAGCTGCACTGATTTCCATTTCCCCAGTGCGATTGCAAGCACAGTATAAAAATTGTGTGTGGGTACACACACACACACACACACACACAAACCCTCAACCTCAAGCAAGGCATGAGTCATGAGAGGGGAAGAAAAACTATTCTGCACGCCTCAAAGAGACAGTGACTAAGTCTAAATGCACGATAATTTTCTCGTGATGTTAGTTACGTGCTTAAATGGTCACAATTTTACGACCCTAATACTTATATCCATTATCAGTGGGCACATCAAGGATCAAGAATATGAACATATTGCACATTTCCTTTCACCCACATCTTCTAGCTGCAGTAAATATTTTAAAAGCAACTCTTCTCAGGGGGCTCTCCAGGAAAAAAGACGGCCAGCTCCATTTTTAATACAATTACAAAGACAGACATTTAACTCACAGGACCATGAGGCACAACTGTAAGAATAACAATAAAAACAATAATACTAAATATGATGTGAAAAACAAACACACAAGCTCAACACTAATGAAACATGGTGGTCACTGCCCGAAATTTGGTCCTTTTCCTTATCGCGTTAGCATTTTTTGTGTTCATGCTGTGACCAGCACACAAGTTCTCCTGCCTTCACAGGGCTAAATCATTGCAAAGGCCAACAAAAACAAGCAGATTGATAAACTGACACATAGCCACATCTGGGGGAGGCTGAAATGGAAGGTTGGAGAGAATGTCTAGGCCAGAGTTCTTCAAATCTGGACCTTGATTACAAATCCAGGCCTTGTTTTTAGTTCTCCCAGATAGTAAGTTTAATAATTACTGATTCCAATTGGCTGCAGAAGCTTCACACCCAGCTCACAGGTAAAGGAAGGCTGGCAAATAAGCAGTGCTCAGACCTTGAGGACCGTGAGCTGAATAATCCTGGTCTAGGCTGTATGGCCCACATCATATGAGATACACACGGTACACTAACCTAAAGCCAGTTTTCACTCACAGAAATGATCTGACAGAAAGCAGCTGAGAGCCACTCCTTTCCATGATGAAAAGAAGAAAATTAATTACAAATCAGGAGAGACTCCCTTCCACTTTGGAGCTGCATCCATCGATCAGCAACTGCATAATTTTGGCGCTAATGACTATCATTCCCTATTTTCCATTGCTTACTTGTGTTGGCACAAAAATAGATCAGGATTGCTTACGACCGATTCTTGACACAATCAAACTGAATTCATCACGGGCAGGTTTCATTCTGCGACAGCCATCACTATCACTATCTGACCAAGCAACATCAGGAAGCCTGGTGTGTTGAATTCCTCAGTTCAACATGGCTTCACACCTCCATCCTGCTGTGAGGAACCACAAAACTCTTGCAAAACTGGCTTGAAGGAACATTTAATAGTGGCTCAACGAACACATGGGGAACAATGGCAAGTCCTGCACTGGGTCCCATTTCTCCCCACTGGGGTCCCCAAAGTCCCACAAAGCCTCTTTGGCCGTATTGGGTTGGATTCATCCACCTGGATGGAAACAGTTGGATCAGGTTCCCACATCTGAATCTAAGGCGCGAGGTCCAAGCGGAGTTCGCAGCCCACATGGACACCGCCTAGGAGATGCGGTTCTAAGAAAAGCCAGGCCCACCAGCATTTAAATAACAACCGCGGGCGGGTAGGTGTGACTGTAACAACGTTCCACATGCTTGCCTGTAAATTCTCTTAACTGACTGGAAAGCTCTACAGCTGTGATTTATGTCACTCATTTTACAACTGGGAAAAGAATAATTTTGTCGCAAACGCCTGCAGAGGAATGTGGACCTTTGGTGAGCTTCAGGCTCAGCCTCAGCCAGGAGGACCAGCAGAAGCTCTTATCTTTCACTTCTTTTTTTTTTTACAGCTGCCCTGCACATTGAGGGCCTTTGTGCTGCAGATGACTCACTTGGCGAAAGTCGCATGTCATGCTGCAGGCTGCGTGACTCACCCAGAATCTAGGGCCGTTGGTGCAAGCACCAAACCACTGGCCGAGAACTGGCGAGAATGGGCGCTGGCGGCTCCCCGGGCCGGTGGTGGTTTCAAGCCCCCCGAGCACAACTTTCCACGCCAGCTGGATGGCTGGCCCACACCTGTGTTGGCCCTGAATGTAGAGGAAGGGATTATTCATATACATGTACGCAACCTTTCCATACCTGCACCTGATGGCTGGCAGGGGCCACTGCTTGGAAGGTCTATCCTGCACTGCCATCAGCAAGGGATTTTAAAACCCAAGTGGGGGAGAAACAATCACAAGAATAATAATTCAATGGAACTGACGTTTCGGGGTGATTTCTGAAGGCATGTCATTCATAGCAACACCAAACGTAAGCCACGGGAGCAGACCCACGGCCGCATGCTTTTATGATGTTCTACAGTGCATATGCCAGGGAGATGCAGAAACCTCATCAAGCCTCTGGTTCCTCACTTCACAGAATGGCTGCAGAGAAGACGGCTACAATGGATAAACTGACAAAGGCCACTCAGAGGCACACACTGAAGGAGGCAGGCTGCACTAGTACCAAGGCACAGGCCCCAACCAGGCTCGCCTGAGCGTCCGTCCTCTGTGACGTCAGACGAGCTGCAGAACTTGGGAGGGATCGAGCGCTGACCGACTTGGGGACAGTGGACTCATAAGAGAAGCAGAGGCACTGGAGTATTTTTAGAAGAAGTGACTAAACTCACACCTCGTGGGGGGCCGCGGGGTGTGGGGGGGGTGGTGCGAAAGGGGGTTTCCAGTAGTGCAAGCTCTAGTTCTGATTGGTTATATTGGCTGAGGTACAATCCTGCCTTACATGAGCATCTTAAAGCAACACTACAAGACTGAAATTCAGGGAAATATCGATACCAGAGTTGGGACTTTCAGTGTGTGTCACCTTAGAAATCCAATGACACTCAATCCAATGACTCAAAATATCTCAGCAGCAAGCAGCACAGACAGGTGGTAGACATGCAAATTATGCAACACCTGACAATTAAAAACATTACATATTTCCCTTGATTACTTATACAAAATAATAGCCAATTCAAAACAAGCTGTTCATAAGCCACCATGCATCTACAGCTTTCCTTTTCAAAGTGGGGGAAGTTACCATTATTTGCATCTCCATTGACACTGTCAAATTTAAAATTCTTGAGCAACCAAGTTACTACTGCTTCTGTCTTAGCAACTCCGCTTACTCTAAGCCCGTTAACAGTTTACTTGGCTCCTCTCACTGGTTGCCTGAAGTATCCTCTCTACCTTAATCACTGATATTTCTTGTCTGGAATATGAGATTAGCAAGCAGAGATCCCTGGCCGTACATGTTTATTTAAAAAATTTTATACACACCCTGCTATGCCATTACCCAGAACAGCTGCAGCTAGGGCTGCACGATTCTGGAAAAAAAATGTGAATTGTGATTCTTTTGCTTAGAATTGAGATCACAATTCACTGTAATGATTTTTTCCCCTTAAATTTAAATGTTTACTGCACTCAAACTGCAAAAGGAAACAACAAAACATGACTGTTCCAAACATAAGTCAACAGAAAGGAAATGTTCAATTGGCCATACAGTTAGGGTAACCAAAACAGCCATGCCAAAAGTCCCAGTAACAAAAGTCCCAGTGGGATACTTATTTGGTACTTCAGTACTTTCGGGTGGGACTTGAAACGCTTTCTTTGTTGAACGGTTATGCAAATAGCCTGCCTCTGAAATGCAATACAACTGATGTCTTGAAAACATTTGTGAACTCAGAAAACAACAATAAATGAGGTCAAATAATAATGTATACATTGACAAAGGAAGTGACCCAAGCTTTAACTGCGATCTGGTCTGAAGAAGCAGAGATCAGGATAGGATAAAAAGAAATAAAGTATTTTGTATAATATACTAGGACAGCACGGTACTGGAAAATTTCTAAGTATTGCAATGTGATTTGTTGTAATAAATATTGGGGTATTTATAAAACTAAAAAGGAGTTCAACAAATTTCTCAAAAACCCATCTTGGAGGGATTTAAATAGCAAGGATGAAAATGATTATGATTGTCTCGGAGAACGCATGCATCGCTCATGCACAGGCAGCGGAGCTAAACCTTAAACTGATTTTTAAACATATACTAGATATTCTTGAAAAAGTAATAACTAAAATTGCTAAACTTGATCGTTTTTTTCCCTAAGAGAGAATAAAAATGTTTTAGCAAGATGTAACTCCTTGCGCTATAAGGTCTGTCTACAGAATTGAAAGAAGTCATCTGACCTTAATCTAGCTGACTGGCGAAGAAAGAACTGCACACACACAACATGCGACGATGGTATTGATATTGCACATCAGCCAGCCCTCTAACATGCAGCCATTTTTTGAATTCAGTACAAAATACCCTGCCTCGCGCTATGATGTCATTCAGTGCCAGTATCAGTTTTTACGCCAGTGCAAAACCAACACCTTGAAGTACCATACTTTTGGTACTCTCTTAAAATACCACAGGTAAGGTATCTGGTGTGGTGGGAAAGCACCCTTTAAAGATCATGCAGAATTAATGAAACTCTCGAAAAGTAGGAGCACTTGTTCTGATCCAGCTGATGTAATACAATGAAGAAGAACAGTTGTAATTTAGAAAAGAGATCACAGAGATGTCAATCATGATAGTGCTTTTTGCTTTTTTTTTTACAATTAATTGTGCAGCCCTAGTTGCAACTCACTTTTTGTCACCATGTACTATTTTACACAATCTTGTAAAAGTCTGCCTGCCTGTTGTGTATGATGCTGAAAGACTATTGACAGTGAAAAGAGCAGGTTTGAGAATAAAATAAGAACAAAAACTAACATTTTCAAATAACTCAAGGTCATAAAGAAGAAAAGTTTGGAAACCCTTCTTCGACCAAGCAAGTGAATGCATAGAACTTAGGAGGTCAAAATGCCATGCTTATTTTTTTTTATTTTCTGGACCTGTCATAATAACATAAACTGGAAAATGCTGCCATTCTTGAATACTGTTAAGTTAGAACCATTGTGATAATGGTGTGAGATGATTAATACACAGACAGAAGCATGATCATAATGCAACATGCTTGAGCAGAAACGTTCCTCAAACTCAGAACAGAAGAGAAGTCTGCCCTCGTTTCATGTGGGCCAATGATGACAAGTCTAACAGAATAATACATGTGGCAGACAGCAAGACAGAAGTACAATCACCAGCTACACATTGAAAAGCAACTTACAGAACCACCAACAGAAACAACATTTTTACACAGAACATCTAAAAGCTATAGGGTATTGTCAGCAATTAGCAGTTAAGCAGCAATTAATAAATTTTACTCTGATTTGAAAATGTGTTCAACAGAAGCAAGCAAACTTTCCAAAAGTGCTTTGAAAAAGAAAAAACACACAACTGGACTAATCACATGTTGCAAGAAATCTTAAACAATACAATTAATCATTTATACAAATTAAGAAATATGGGTGTTTGGTTTGGAAAAAAAAATTCCATTCAGAAGAATTTATTGTTAGAGCAGGTAAAGTGAATACAGCAACCTAACTGCTTGTTTTAAAACAATTAAGTGCAAGGTTGTCATCCACAAGTAGGTCTCCTGCTATTGAAACCTCAAAACATTGTACAGATGTTTATAGGTAATGAGCAGTAATTACTAAAAGGTTAATATTACATGTAAAATGTTTCTGCTCTTCTACGGCATTGTCAAGGCATTTATTGGCTTTTTCACCACGCATCCAAATAATTCAGTTCGGATGCTAGCATCAGAGTTAGTGCATACAAAAAAAAGCAAATGACTAAAGAACTTTTTTGTGGGGGACCTATCCCTTTAACATACTAATCAAACACAAAAGCAGAACTTTGTTTTTCCTCCCAACCAAACAGTAGCTAACAAATCAGTGCACACGGCAGTGTCGTACTGCTCGGCACCTACTGAAAACATTGCCACAGAAGAGCCTGTGTCAGATTGTCAGATATTTATGTGGAAAACTCAGTACCCATTTAAGCTTGAGTTTAAGTAGATAAATGCTGTTTCAGCCTTACCAAACCGATGTGTGCCTTTATAGATATGACCTTATTACTGGGATGACAATTCACACTCTATTGCTATTACCGACAGAGGTCCGCGTTCAGCGCAATGCAGATCGCAATTTGAATTTTTATTGTGGAGGCTTGTAATAATTACAGAAATGGCAGATTCAAATTACGGACCTCACTGGTAATTGTTTCAATTACATCCCCAGGTAAAGCTAATGCAGTCCGAATAAACACACAGTGGCTTTCCGACTGCAGTATGGACAATGCATTATTGACCTGTGATGTGTAAGGTGTTGTTTAACACCATAAGGGAAAGAAACTTACTAGCTCTTTTCTCTACTTTCCTCTACTCCTCAGACATCACCAGACGATGCTCAAGTTCTATCCTACAGACTGTGCTCTACAAACGATCAGTATCACTGACCACAGTGACCACATTTACAAATTCCACAGTCCATCCAGCATGCTCAACTACCTGAAATATTACACATATTAGAGATACGCAATAAAAATGAGGTTAATAAACACAGTAAATCACCAAGTTCAAGGAAATCCAAATCCAAAATAAACCAGATAAGTTACTAATATGCTATCCGAGCACCGATCAGTAGATATGCACATATAACTTGGGTTGCAAACTACTAATCATCCAAAGTAGCACACACACACACAGTACCTGCTATGCAACCCTGAGGTCTGCACACAGCCTGCAATTAAAGCGACTTATTTGCTCAAGTTATTCTCGTGCAAACAGAAGTCTCTGGCACTCCTAGAAGATTTGGAAAGTAGGCCAGTCGGTCTCTTGTGACTCTCTGTCGCCGGCATGAAGATGAATATGGGACTGAGTAAAGGTAACACTGAGCTCCCAGGGGAACCACCGACTCTGCCTCCAAGCACATGGAATGCGTGCAGGAGGCCGTAACCACAACGGCTACGTACTTAAATGCTAAACGTCATTCCAGTATCCATCCTGCAGTAGTAGAAGTAATGCGGCAGTAGTAACAGCAACAATTATAATAACAATAAATCCAACTCAAAATGACCTTAAATGAGAAGGTAACCGAAGCTCAATTCATCTTCCCAAAATAGTACTGCAGACAAACAAAGCCAGCCGCACTAGTCTGAAGCAATTTTCCTGATGCTGACATAAGGTTTGAATCGATAAGCTGATCTGTATAAATAAACCACCAACCACAGTGAGCCCACGTCCAGCCTCTGTACTAAGATACATATGGATTTCTTACTTACAAAGGCTGTATATTCACATCATGGATATTTGCCTTTTAAACACAATACAGCAACCACCAGTCTGGGATCTACATACACCTTTCCATCTTCCAGCCACTTATGCAGTACTGGTTCGTGGGGGAGTCTGGAGCTCATCCCAGACAGTAGAGGCCACATGGCAGGGGTACACCCTGGATAGGATTTCAGTCTGCTGCAGGGTACACACTTACATACTGGCACTTCTGTGAAGCTTCGGAAAACCTACAAGGCTCCTCATCCCCATCCCAGTGAATATCACAGCAAAGTTGGGGGTGAAGCAGAGAGGAACTGGGAATGGCAGTCCAGCACCGGGGGCTAGAGCCCCGAAGGTGACCCTCCTCACCACTGCCTGGTAGCGAAAAGCTTCCACCCAATGGGCACAGGGCTGGACTGTCCCACCACACACTTCCTGGATGATTCAGTCCCCTCCCCCCAATCCGCACAACCCTCTTCCTTTGTTTATCAACACAGAGGGAAAAGCTCACAGTCCAAAGGAAATGTGAGTCACTAGAGAAACATGACAGGTCCTTCCAAAATCTCAGACTCAGGGCCCTGCAAAGCAGAGGCCTGGCTAGCTGACGGAAGATGCGGGCGAGGAAGATGGCAGCCGGGCCACGCCAGTACCGAGGGGCTAGCCAACAGGAGACACACGGGCGAGGAAGACGGCAGCCGGGCTGCGCCAGTACCGAGGGGCTAGCCAAAAGGAGACACACGGGCAAGGAAGACAGCAGCAGGGCCGCGCCAGTACAGAGGGACTACCCAACAGGAGACACACGGACGAGGAAGACAGCGCTGGTGCGGCCCAGCTGCCGAGGGGCTAGTCGATGGGAGACACGCAAGCAAAGAAGACGGTAGCCGGGCTGTGCCAGTGCCAAGGGGCTAGCCAGCGGGAGACACACGGGGAAGGAAGAAGGAGCTGGCACGGTCCAGCTGCCAAGGGGCTAGTCGACAGGAGACATGCAGGCGAGGAAGACGGTGCTGGCATGGCCCGGCTGCCGAGGGGCTAGCTGGCTACCAGCTGGGGAGCAGTCAATCACCATGCTGGGCCAAGGCTCAGTAGATAGAGTTTCCTCCAGCCCCACTGAGAGCTTTCTTGGCTCCATATAGGGATTTTCTGAATCACAAATGGAATGTTCCTCCACATTTAAAAAAGATATGCGGGACAAAATTTATTGAATTTCATAACGACGGACGGCAGAGGGACGAAGCCAGCCTTTGTTGGGCCAAACTGGAAGAGAGCCGGTTTAGGGAGAAGCACCCGACAAACGAACAGAACAGAGCCACAGATCCGCCTGACGGCTCCTGCAAGCACCTGGCAGCACACGTGTCATAACAGAGAAATATGCAGCCTCAGTCCATGCATAGACTTGAACCTGGGCCATGGGCATGCTGACGTAAGGCAATTATATTATGGCTTTCATCGGTTCATCACATTCTCACCCAAAGCACCTACGCAACTGCTTTCAAAGGTACAACAGAAGCTCCCTTTGGGGATTTCAGTGACATGTCAACTCCTAAGCAAACCACACACACACAAACATTATAGATGCAGATTAAAATCAGGCCCTCTTTGGGGCAAAACACTTTCTAGTATTTTAGGAAATTCTTAAGAAGAGTTAGACATGTGGTTTCACACAGCACCATGCCATCTCTGGTTTCATTTCAAACCAAGCCATCAGCACTTAAAACATCTATAGGATGACACAGGCTTCAACACTAACCGCAACTTTGGTTCATGGGAGACTCAGAAATAAACCACCAAAACAGACAATGTTTCAGAGTAGCCACTGTGGCCTTCGGAACGATATCTGTGGGCGATTCGCAACAGACTGCCTTGGAGAGAGTGGGGGAGGGGAGCGAACACCCTTAAGAGGTAAATAAGACAGCATACTAGTACTGAATCCAGACACCAAGCTGACCTTGCACTACGCAATCAGGCCACTGTAATTAAAAAAAAAAAAAAAAAAAAAGATATCAAATAGTACTATGGGTCCTGTATTGACCTCACTTAATCTGCGCAAGCTTAGCAAGAACTCAGTCCTCCTTCGTAGCCTCTGCAGGAATAACTCAAATTGTGCACAGTATCACAACTGAGCTATTGCTATTAACTTGGGGTTTATCATTTCAAATGAAACTCAATAATATGCTACAGGACAAACAGCAGTAATGAGGCCAGAACTACCACATACTCAGGCACCACATCTCTGCAGCTTGAGTGGCAAAGGTCCAACTAACTTACAGAGACACATTCTGAAGAAGGTGTTAAGACCTCACAGCCACTTAAACATGCAAATGCCAGCACGTAGTGCTACTTTCCTAATGAACACATTCATTCATTCCCCTAGCAGAGAATCCCTTTCCCTCTCACTCTGTCAGGATGTTTGCTGGCTGGAGAGTGATCACGAGGATCATCACAGCCTTCGCAGACCCACTCGGCGAGTTTGTCTTGCTGAGCACGAGCCCCAAGCAGGTGCGCAGCGACTGCTCAAAGCACTCCTGATGAAACCATGAGACGCACACGCCAGAGTCAGCGACAGACATGTTATAAAACGATTCCCTGGCGCAAAGCTGCCAGTTCCGGCCCACGGGTTCATCGCAGCTCCTGCTGTTGCCCAGTTGAAGGGGATAATCATAAAAATCGAACGGCCATCTGAGCCAGGCTTCATGAAGGCCCGGCTGGCTTGAGCTCGCTCTTGCTCTTCCGTCCCGGGAGGGGAGCAGGCGCCTGCGCTGCTTTCCCGCAACCGCCAGAAATCCAGGGAAAGGGCTTGTTAAAAATTCATTCATTTACAGCAAAAATAGACTAAAGCATCCAACTGAGCAAAAGCGAAAACTTTGGCTCCTGAATACCATTAATAATAAATCAGCTTCGAAAGCCCAGGGGTTTCTGCCTGTAGGAACGGAGCAGGCTTCAACCCACCTTAACGCACCTCAAGGTGCCTCACAAAGTCTAACAGCGCCTCCAACTTGTTCAACCATATTTTTTAAGCTGCTATTGTATAATTACCCAAAACAATCCACAACAGCTACACATAACTGAAAGCCTGAAATTAATGAATAAATAGTTTGATTACCATGGGTGCTGGGGGAGGGAGGCAAAGGAGTCCCTGTCAAAAGGAAGGAGGAGACAACGACGTGTCGTTCCAATAATCTGGGATAATTCAGTCTGTCTCGTCCTCATTCCCAGGATACACTTCACTGCTCAACTGTGTTCTGCTTTGTTTTCGTGCCCCTGTAACTCAGACCCAAGTCCTGACACCAGCCCAATGAAGCATAGCAGCAAAAAGACAAAGCAAATGCCCGAGTTAGGTTCTCTCTCCAATCCATGTTAACTCTGAACAGGAAATAATGCAGCTGACCAGCCAAACCCTTGGACACACACAGTCACGTTTGCCTCCGCAACCCAAGAGGCTCTGATGATTGTACCAAAGCAACTCCTGTGCGTCTCAGGATGGCAGCATAGAGGTTATGAGCATGAGTACTCCGGGGCCTTCAGCTGATGCACAGCAAGGTCAGTGCTCCCAATAAAAGTGACTCCAAAGGGACAACAGCCTCCTCCCAAAAGACTACAAAGAACACCAGAATGAGGGTCCAGGGTTCATTTTTAGGAAAAAGGCTGCCTGGGAGCATGCCAACCTTGAGCCACAAATCAAATTCAGGCATCTTCTACACAGTAATGTACCAGATAAAATACAATGGCCTGCATCATTTGCAGCATATAAAATGTGTTAATTGCAACTTTTTATCAGTAGCTATGAGTATTCTGTTGATATGCAGTATTACATGGGAACAGTCAATATAAACAGTTTGGGGGGGGGGAAATAATGACATTAAAACCACTTTTTTTTTTGTGATTCAGTAACACCACACACACACACACACACACGCTAACTTGGCAGTTACCAATTACCTGCTGGGAAGCTTCTGAGCTGGGGGGGGCACATTAGCCTTGCACAGGAGTCCATTTACCAACAGGGGTCTGATAACCCCATCTCACGGACGGCCATTTGAATAATCACTTCAACGAGGGGGGAAATTAAAAAAGGCTTTCTGGGAGACAGGCCGGGCAGAGAGCCATCGGCGCATTCCAAATGACCAAATTGGTATGCGTAAGGTGCAGGGCTGCCTGCAAGCACAGTCAGAAGCCTGCGCACGAACACACACATACACACACACCACCAGATTTGTAACCAGTTTTCACACATTCACAATCACTCTCTGAAACGGGGGCGGGACTAATGAAACTGAACACAGAGGTTTGCGTCAAACGAAGCAGGTCAGCTTTGCTTTTCAGCAGCCTACACTCACTCAGTGAGGAGAAGAAGGGGGAGAAAACAACACATCTTACACATACACATGTCGACATTCACAGACAGAAGGAAAAGCCCACTTGTGCAGGCTCTGTATGGCAAAGCTGAAAAGGCCCACAAAGAAACTAAACAGAATCTCTGGGGCCTGAAGCTGCCCATGCAAGGAACCAGGAGACCTCAATGCATAAGCCTTAGTTAGTTGTTAATGCCACAAAATGTTTCCACTAGAATTCCTGAAACATGGGTAGCAATGGGCATCATCCATCCTTTGAAACTCTGATCCCATTGCTCTTAATTCCCAAAAGCATTTTTAATTGACAGAAGTCAATTATCACCAATGACTGCTCGTCACAACATATCAAACCAAAGATTCCCTTTGACAAATAATCTTGCATTTTTCAGACACTGATCTACCAAGACCTAATTAGCTACAGATATTCAATACTACAGTATCGATCTTACTTCAAAAAGGATCCCAAAAGGGATGACCGCAAACAGCCTACACTGCCCAGACCATGTTCCTCACAAATGGGTATCAAGAGAACCGCTGAGGAACACTCTGCTGCCTCTGTCATGCTTTTGAACACTATGAAGGCCTTTGTTGAAAATCGTAAAAGCGTGGACATCAGCCTACGGAACTTCAGCAAAAGAGGACAAAAATTTGATGTTGATGATCTGCTTGCTAATACGATACAATGCTCACAACTACCATCTGACACTAACTGTTAAGAGAAAAAGTCATCATAAATTAAGTGAGCATTTCTTATTCCTAAGCCAGTAACTGACACTTAAATTAGGTTTCCGCACCAATTAAGTAATTATTGCAAACTCCTCATCTCTACATCTCAGGCTATCCAGCTTTGAGAGTTCGAAGGGTTATAAACAATCGACCGGGAGCCTCCACAAATGGCAATCAACACGATCCAAGGCAGCTGTCCTGTAATTAAAGAGCCAAATTGCTCTCAATCAAGGACATTTAAGCAATCCCACCAAAAACACACAAAGTGGCTCAGGCAGACCACATATGCAGAACGCCGGACAAGTAATTCTTTGGCTGAAAGACAAATGTTCTTATCACTGTGTCTTGGAAATCCAGTAACATTTACAAGCCAAATGTCACAGTTTGTACAAGGCAATATCCCACATCAATGGCCCATCCTTTTTGGTCACGGGATAGATAGCATTCACATTCTGGTCCTAAGTCACATTTGCGTGAAGTTAATAGATTGGAAACACTTGATCAATAGTAGCTGAACAGTGGAGCTGGGTGGTGATAAAAAGCTATAATTACACATATTCCTAGTGAACCCCACCCACCCACACACACATACACACACAGTTAATCTTTTCCTCTACCAGCAAGTAGTGTACAGCAGTCTTGGAGGTCTACAGTCAATATGACACAGCTCTTTTTCAACAAATACTACTTTAAAGAGAAGGGGGGGGTCCTTACAATTACATTAATTTCTTCATTCTAAATCAAGAGAACAAGCAGACTTTAATTATAATTAATTCAAGATGTCATTCTTAGGCCGCCTATGAGGGAATTTAATAAAATGATCCTTCCTGAGAACTCTTTTACGTTACAGACATGTGTGGATCGTCATAAGAAAAATCCCCAGAAGCGTATTAACATCAGAAGGCAGAGTGCGCTGCGGTGGAGGGGTGTGATCGCAGCCTGTTAGTAGAATAGGCACTGATAACACACTCCATTATGTATTGGGCCCACTTCAATTCATATATACTGTGCATTTACTGATACGGTTTCCACAAGGCACTTGGTTCTCCTAAGAACAAGACTGGCACCCATTCTGGTTCGTTTATTTGACCATGGTCGGCCTACATGTTTCCAACCAGCAAAGTAAACGGAAGCCAAAAAAATTTTGATGAGGAGGGGTTGGAGTTAATCATATCCCCCAGCATCCTGTGCCACTCATAAAAAGCCTGGTGCTCATGGTGATCTCACACCCCTGAAAGCATGCCAGTGCAGGACTAAACTTCTGATACGAATGTCAAACACTAAACAGCCAAAGAAACTGAGCTCAACCCTCATTTTAGTACAATATTGGAACACAGCAGAAAAAAAATTAACCTGTTGGTCATCATCACAAAAATATCACTATCAGATATCAGCCACCTTATAAGTCAGTATGATCTCTCAATATACCAGCTGAAAACTGGCGCTCACACACACACTGACAACAGAAGGCTGAAAAAATGTCCCATTCAACTGAAAACAATTAAATGGCCCTTAAGACACCAGGCAGACAAATGGAAATTCATGAGAAAGGCTGAATATATGGTCAATGTGGACCTGATGGCATCTAATTCTAAAATTAAGACAGAAACTGAGACAGATATTGAGGAAGCACTCTGACCCATCCGCACACCTGAAGGTCCAGGAAGGACAAGGTGGGGCGTATCAATTATAAATACCGCCTGTCTATAAACTGTCAGTGGGCGTATCAGCGCGGGATCTAAAGCAACTAGCGCACCCTGATTCCCGAGAATCACCGTATACACAGCAACCATGAAAAGTACGCCCGATGCTCACATGCGTTTGCACGAAGCCTCTTTGTCTGGCACCAAAGACGCGCACCCACGACATACAGCGAATTTAATAAGACTTAGAACACAATTATCCGACAAAGCACTGCAGCAACCCTCAATCAACCTATTCACCAGTCGTTAGAAGAATAGTCAAGTTTATTAATAATAAATAGATAAAGTTAACTGAACCAGACAAGAGAGTGTCATCCACCCTCACTGGCAAGACTGTCAGCATCCTCACGCGTGTCACCCTGAGCATCCACTCT
Organism: Gnathonemus echidnorhynchus; assembly: GCA_026776725.1. Lineage (NCBI taxonomy): Eukaryota > Metazoa > Chordata > Actinopteri > Osteoglossiformes > Mormyridae > Gnathonemus > Gnathonemus echidnorhynchus. The sequence continues at coordinate 23,113,907 of JAODJU010000130.1, read as the reverse complement.
GCGCATAACCAGACTGATTAACAGTAATACAGAAATTCAATACCTTTAATTTGCATACAAATGTGGATTATAGTCTTCCCTGTAGTCGGAAAAAACATGCGGGGAGACGCGTTAGGTACACGCAGAGGTCTTCGCACGTCCGAGTTGGTCCTCAGATGCTCAGCTCGCAAAGACTATTTCGCTTTGTGTTTTTGGCATCTGTCTGGCACCGTGCGGTACAGAAGCGACCGGCCAGCACCTGGGTTTCGGAAAGAAGCTGCGTTAAACTTCTCCTCACACCGGGCAGCCAGCGGGCTGCCGGCGGCACGACCGGTTACCTGACAGATGCACCAGCCCACGCAGGTCAACCTTAACCATCCCCTGCTTCCGAAGCGACAGGCTCCCCGTTGCCAAGTAACTTAACTAGCCGCGTCGAGGTGCGACTGCGGCGCAATATCATGTGTTTTCCGCGCCAGCCACGTTACCCGCCCGGTGGCAGCTAACTCAGCTACCAGCTAACTAGCCGAGTAACTAAACCATTACCCTAGTCCCCTCGCTGCAAAACGTGACGAAGGAGGAGGCGAGGGGAAACTGTCAAGGCCCGCCCGCTCGACCCAATCCACGGGCTCGAGTGCAGCGGCAGCGGCAAGAACGCCGCTCTCCCCCCGGGCCTCGTTCAAACTCCGACCCCCGTGTTGCCGATGTCACTCACCGTGGTATGCTGAACCGGTCCAGGTTCACACTGGAACTGCGACTGTCTCTCCCTCCCCCCGGCCCTTCCGACCTCTTCGTCCCCCGGGGGGAAAAGTCCTTCCTCTGCTCCCCCCTCCCCTGGTGCTGGCGCGTCCTTGCGCGTTTGCGCCGGGTTGAGCCCACTTCAGCTTGGCCAGCAGCGTTGGTCAGCCTAGACCCTTCGTATCGGCTCCTCCACTTTCTGCCGTTGGCTTTTTCCCTCTCAGAAGCGAGCGAGCCAGCTAACATCCGGGAACCGCTCGTTCACTCCGCCGTCAGACACCCGGAACTACTTGCAGCGCCAACCGGAGCGAGTCGCGGCGCACCGGTGCACGGTGCCACCAGCGGAGGTCCACATTCGCGCAGTTAACTAGCCCCCCACTCGTCTGGAAGCTCTGGCTGTTTCACCTGTCACTTTGAATCGGCACATTAACCACTGTGAACATTAACCAATAAAAATGAAACTTTGCGTCCTGGCTGAGAAAAAGCAAGACAGCGTTCATGCTGAGGCTGTATTCATTCATAATAAATATAAATCCATAAAAAATAAATTGTCATTCTCCACCGCAAGAAATATGTAAAATAGTCTTCGGAAGGGATCTGGAAGCAATCACTGGCACTAAAAGGCGTTGTTTAAATAGCGGTTTATGGCATTTTCCCTTTTTAGAGGCAGAAACATCAGCGTAAAACATTTACAGGACTTAGTTATAAATATCGAAAAGGTCCGGAAAATGTCAATGGTATCGCCATGTCACGTGCGCTCTAAAATGTAAAAACGTAGCCAAAACCATCTACCATTATTAATGCGTGTGAAAATACAAAATATTTCATATTGTTAAAAGTACTGAACAACTCTGAGTAAAATACTGGACAGGTGAGAGCGGCCACAGGTCCCATGCAATGAAAAATCACTTTTATTTTGACCTGACTTAGTAAATATACGCAGGCCTTCACTATGCTACTCTTTGACAAGTGATGAAGCATATTCGATTTCGTGAATTATATAACTGATGTTTAAAAGCAATAATACGCTAAACTGAAACTTGTGGTAACCTGCATAACTAGCAGTGCGAGTCCGTGATGAGAGTTTTACTCATCTGTTGTGTGTTGGAGCACTATGCAGGTGGTAAAATTCATTGAGGGTATACTGTATAATGCCTTATCTTCAAACAATTTCATATATTTTAATGCAAAATAGAAAACGAAAGCGAGGAAACACATCAAAATGTATTGTTGTAATGACATATGAGGTGCAATTATGTCATTTCTATTAAACACAGTTATTTAATGTTATTATATTTTAACTATACTCCACCCAAAGAAAAGTTCAGAAAAGCTTATTTATATGTCATATTAACCTACAAGGGCAATCCGTGAAACATATCTGAATCTGTGCATTTCACTGCTACAGTCCCGCTCTGAGTGAACTAATACACATTAGTAATCCATCTGCAAGTTCAATATTTCATAAATGTGCCCAAAAGACATTTCCTAATAGCATACTTCACGCACACAATTTGGTGTAGTGAGAATATCACAAGTTTAATCATCCGAACCGTAAGCTGCAATTTCTCTGCTCTTTGATACTTTTGTTCCCCATCAAATGAAAGGCATGTTTTGCTAATGATTTTCACAGCACTTTCTCCGAATTCATGCAACCCTGAGTTTTCATATCTCATATTTAGACTTGTTGCCATGCTCCCAGCAAAATGCCTCACCGATATATATTGAGATTCCGTCTGACAGTTGACAGGCACCATCCACATCAGATCTTTACCCCGACACAACGACCCTGGCCTACAAAACCACAAGAACCTTAACACTGGGGGGGGGGGGGGGGGGGCAGGCCACTACAGCAAAACACGACTTATCTGATAACTGTGTTGTTGCCCTGTCAGGCTTTGTATCCATCTTCTGTATATTGTCCAGTTCAAAGTCACTACTTGTAGAATGCATCATTAAACATGATACACCTAATTCAGTGCCATAGATACTCCTTGTATGGAACATGATTCTATCCACTGTCAGAAAAAAGGGTATAGCCCTGGTTTGATTTTGTCCCCCAAGGTACAAAAACATTAATCAACCCCCAAAGGTACAAAAAAGGGTACAGCCCCAATGGTACAATTGGCAGACCCTTGAGGGTACAGCCCCAGTGACAAGTAATTGTACCTTCAAAGGTACAAACTGCTATGTTTTTCTGACAGTGTAGCACTATATAAAAACACCACCTAGTTCCGCCTGTTGTAGAAAATAATTGCATACCCATAGATTACGTTTATATATGTCTAAACTCTAAGGTCGTGGCTCCATTTGGTTGGCGGTTGGAGAAGCTGAGCTGTCCTGCCATCTTGTGGACTTTTGTGTTCATTGCAGAAAATGAACAACACCGTGCAAATGTACACTGGCGGTCATAATTCCATCTTAGACGGCCTTATTTTATTAAGATTATTGTATTTTAAAGAATCCACATACACAATGAAAAACATTTACAAATCACTGGCTAACCTACTGGGAATATGTCAAGTAGTATCACATTTCCTGAAGAAGATTTTAGTTCCAAATTTTGAAACAAGCATCTTTGTGTGGAAATAAGTAGTTTGTGGAAGTAGTTTGTTTGAGGTGATGCAATTCAAATAATATTTTATTTAGTCTATTATCAGCTTCATTAAGCTGCAAAATAATATTTTCCTTTACACTGGTACAGTTTTTTATTCCAAAGTAAATGTAGGACTACGGAATGTTTTTACTGTGCATATCTGAAGATTTTAGTGTTGATGTGGAATTTGGCCAAGTTCAGATAATGTGGATCAGGCTATATTACTTATTCAGCTGTTTAGCAGGCTATTTTATTTAACACAGTTTATCATTTTACTCCTTATCCAGTTATTGTATTTGGCTTAGTTTACCAAAGAAATTCATGTTAAACTCTCGCTCTGGGGCATCAGCAGCAAAGTACAGATTCAGACGAGAAGTGGTAACCAGTCCCTAATCACTATGCCACCTGCTGGCCACTTAGTCTAATATCCATGTGATACCTTTGGCTAGGGATTCTGTGCAGAATGGCATGTTTTGTTTAAAAAAAGGAAGGGGGCATCACAGTAACAATTAAACAAAAAGCTGTTACAGTACGAAGCCAGAAGCAGATACAAATAGGAAAGAAAATACAAATTAAGGGGAATCAGCCAAGGACTGACACCCTGGAAACATATAAACTGAACTACTGCGAACTCAAACATTCTCAGAAAATAGGGTAAAAAATTGTACCTTTGCTTGTCACTGGGGCTATACCTTCAAGGGTCTGTATGCCTGATGGATCATTGGGGTCAGTGTCTACTGTGGCCAGTCTCCTATATGAGAGATGAAGATGAGGCTTCCAGAGCCCCTCTTCTCCCACTGCTAAGAGCGTCTTTAGAAGGATGAAGATGGAATGTGTAATGTGGATCTTTGCCAATAACTGCATTTCATGCCTTCAGGGAGCAATTCTCACGCAAGTTTAAGTCTCTCATCTGTGAATATTTTGGAGGTCTGGGTTCTATCTTACTGACGGCAGAGCCGTGCTCTGACTATAAGAGTCGGGTAATTCAGGTCCAGAGAGTAAAAGTCCAGACCGGGATTTTGTTTAGAT
>JAODJU010000130.1:23070894-23087274 GCA_026776725.1 Gnathonemus echidnorhynchus | reverse complement strand
ATCACCCCTGACAGGCTATGATCACATCCCCAGGGCACTGCCACCTGGGACAAAGGAAGCAGAGTGGGGAGTCCATGGGAGGCCGCTAGGCCTGCCATCTGCTGCTGACTCTCCTGCAGGGCTTCTGCCGCATGCGCTCTGCCCTGGACCACAACATATTGTTTGGTCGCAGGGACTTTTGAAAATACGTCAAAAGATTCTCAGTGTCAGACACACGTCTATCATAGCTGCTGACGGATTCGACATTTTCCACTCCGTTCAATTACGTTCTGCCAGACGCATCATAATTTACCACCATGGTACATCAAATCAACAGTCCATCAGAGCTGTGAGCAGACGGATCCCTGATTTGCAGACTGAGTCGCGCAGTCCCATGGTAATCCCTCTGTGGTCTGCAATTCCACCATTCCACAATTGGACAATGAGATCCCCCCCCCCTGGCAACAGCAGCCGTTCCATCCTCTGGGGCAAACAAAAAAAGGAATGTTGGAGGGATTTTAGCAGTATTACTCACAGCTGTGGGTTTGTCAGGGTTCTGTAGCTGGTCCTGTGTAAGAAATTGCATTTGGTTGACAATAAGCAAACTCCCCCATGTTTCAATAAATACGTAATAACCTCATTTTATCCTTTTCCCATTACAAAATGTATTTTTAATGCTTTTTTCTGAATAGGACAAAATACATTATACGAGCCTGTTATAAACCCTTCAAATAGCAAATAATACCAAAACATCAAGCTGCGGAGCTACTGTGCAAAGTACCATTTAAAAAATATTTTCTGTCACCTAGGACTCGGATTATACACTGACACTCATACACTCATATCGACCGAGATGAGACGTCAACGCTGCGACGTGACCATTCTCAGCCTTTACGTCTGCACAGCATCGCGGAGGCTTCCTGCTTGAGATCATTGACCACTCTTTAGCCGTCACACTAACTACGTTCTTGTAGCTTTCATCAAAAACTAGAAATCGCAATTTTGTCTCCCTCTGTGAAATGGCTGCCCTTCCTGTGAGTTAAGTCCCTGGGGGCTTTGCTATGTAATCCCAGCGTTCAGATTCCTAATTTATGACGGTTCAGCACCTGCCATCAGATCTTTAGAATGCAGAACCGCTTCTTTTGGTTCCGCTATGTCCCATTGCTTCAGGTCCCGAGTGCCCGGGTCCGTAGTTAAGTTTGGGGGTTTGCCCCGAATTAGGGCGACCGCCAGACCTTGGACAGTCAATCCAGTAAGCGACCGAGGCCAGCTCTTGGACGGTCACCCGGTAAGCGGCCGCGGCCAGCAGCTGCACGGTCATTTCCAGCCCTTCAGCATCAACCTTGGTGAAGATCCAGACGCTGGAAACGCGCCAGCGATACACCGCAGCAAGCAGAGGCGAGCAAGCGGAACCCCACTAGCCACGGATACGACCTTCAGTGGCGTTGCTGTGTTCGCTCTGAAACACCAGGGGCATGAGCTCAGAAAGACACAGATTTCAGCCAGGGTCCGGAGACTGCGTCAACACTACCTGCACTGCAGAGATAACACGCAGGACCACAAAAATGTGGCTTTACCAGAATTTAACTATTTACTGTTTATTATAACAATGAATCCGCTTAGCTTCCATTCTTTTGTAAGCCAGACTCTCTATTTACATAATAAAATGAACTTTTCCAAATGCTTTAAAACCACCGATCACACAGAAACACAGAGATGACCCTAATCTAGCTGAAAGATATCTCCGTTAGGTTAACGCTTATGTATTTAGAATACTGTTACCACCGGGTTTAGTGTTTGGGAAGCAGCTCACTGAAATTATGTCGCCTAAAGTCTGAACCTTACGTAATTGGTTGCACACACACGAAATTCGAGCCCTTTGAATCTCCGGCTTTAGATTGTGTCCAAGACCTCCTTCCGTCCCGAGGACTGCAGCGTACAGCGGAGCAACCATAGCTAAGAAGTCAAAGGCGTGCTGCACACAGCAGGGGGTGCTTATCAAACCTCTTTAAATAAATTACGCCAAATTCCTTCGTCCAGCTGATTTTTCCGATTTTTCTTAACGGGACACTTCAAACATGCACTAACCGCATTAAAACAGTGGACAGTTCAGTCGTTTTGTTATATAGAGGAAGTCAAACACAATTAAATTGTTGCAAAGTGGGGAATCTCAAATAATAATTAACCCATAGCAGCTGGGCTCTCACAGTCTATGATTTATGTTTAAGGGCTTATCTAGCGTAGAAGAAAAAACATAAAGATGACACTGTATTACAAAATGGGCTGACAGATAAGCCGTGCATCGTCAGAATATAGGATGATTTTAATGTGACGTGGTCTGGATGTAAAAGTGGATATTCGAGTACCAGTGTTGGATTCTAGTCGCTATACATAGTGTTTTTGCTTGGTTGCCAAAAAAGCATTGTATTTCATACTGAGAAAATTTTCATGACGTTTTCACTTGTAAGTACTATAGTGTCACCCGAGTTGGGATCGGTGTGATGGAGGGTTTTGACAAAGTGGGAACTGTACTCGAACTGGGCCTAATTTGTTGCAGAAAGAAAAATATTTAAATTATATATAAGAAGACTTAAGTATATTTGGGGGGATTTATTGTACACAGGAAGCGAATTATTATAAAGATCCATGAATTAACCTATTTGAAAATTACTACATTCAAAGGAAATCACTGTGGCCACGTCAGAAGTCTAGAGAGAATGACTGTGATTTTCAGTTCATTAAAAGAAAGATGAAGAACACAAGTGATGTATAGTTAGATATATTCATAATTTGTCGGTTTTCTATGCTATTGACTCTGTTGGTTTGGCGTCAACGACAGACAGATTCATGCTGACAGTGCAGTGTTCCCGTTATTCGAGTCCTGCTGGAGTGCGGAAAAGCCCCCGCACTCTAGTGGGGAGGGGGCTCAAGCATATAATTTGCTGGAGAGGAGGTTCGACCCCCATCGGACCGCTCTGTATCAGGGAGACATCCTCGCATTGACTCACAATAAACCAAACCCACTATCTATTCAGCCAGACCGGGAGCTCCCCATCCGAGGTTCCTGGTTTCCTTATTTTTCCCGCTGACTGCATAAGAGATGTGCACAATGCACCATTGATTCAAGAAATAATATGGGAGGGCTGCATTCACTCTGCGACACAACACGAAGGAGATTTAAGTCTGACAGACGATCGCGTACGTAGTAGACTTCGAGGCAAAAGGACTAAAACTTGTCACCCTTCTAGCCTTCCAGTTTTTAACTCCAAGTACTCCCGATCTAAATTTAGTAAAATAATCCGTGAGATTAGTATTTAAGTTTGTCTCTGTTCTCTTGATTTGAATTCATTCTAATTAAATTTCATAACCTGCGTTTCTCTGGTGCAAAGCCGTCCAAAATTCCTCCCCCTCCAATAAGTAACTTCCCAGCTGCTTGAACTCTGTGAACTTTTTCCCACAACAACCAGAAGAAACACAATACAAACGTCCGTTTTCCGTCTGGACCTTCTATGTAATAAAACACTGCCATCTAGTGTCGTATTTAGCAACAATTTTCTAAACGTTGATTTTACAGACGAATAAACTACACACTATTGATTACAATGAAGTCTTGGATTGTGCTGGCCATGTCAAACTATGGAATGTTCTCAATTGAGGTAGGCCTACCAAAACTAGAATCTCGTTCTTATGAAAAATCTCTAGACATGACAGAAACTGGATGGAATACGGGAAACTGACTAGTTCCAGACAAGTAAAGGAAGACGTGATTGTATTTTGTTATTATAGTTTTTCTACATATGCAAATATGCAAAAAATATAGGCCTAATTATGAGAGAAGCTGGGCTGGAAGAAGACAACTATGGACTCAAGTTTAATGGAAGAAACATTAACGACCTTCAACATGCTGATGACACCATACTAATAGTGGAAATTGAAAAATATCTCAGGACACTTGAAAGAAAAAAGAATATGCGGGACTATGGCTGAATGCAAAGTCCCCTGCTCTGATCACTATACACTGCGGTGAGGCACAAACACCGTCAAACTGACTTTTTTTTTTTTTTTTATCTAAACACAGCCAAAACTCAACGTGGAAGAAATACAGAGTCACAACGTCATAACCCTCATACAAGGGGCAGCTTAAAGCTAGTTGATATAGTCAGCTTGTAAGATTATGCCATAGTTATTTTGTGTTCCCCACAACATGCATGACCATGCAGTCACATTCACCTCCGACACTATTGTCAAGTTGGCTGACGACACAGTCGTGGCGGGTTGGATCTTCAATGATGATGAAATGGCCTATATTAAGTAGGAGGCGTGGAACCTGACAAGCTGTATCCAGGAAAACGACCCCCTCATGTACATCAGCAAACAAAGGAGTCGATTGTTTATTTTAGGAGGACACAGGTGAGACATTACAGTCCCCCACAATCAGCAGGGCGACTATGGAGAGGGTGTCCAGCTTCAGGTTCCGATAGGTGTCCTCATCCAGAGGCACTGACACACGTAGCGCACACCAACGATATGGTTAAAACGGCAGCGTCTCCACTACCGCAGGATGCTTAGGAGTTTATTTAACTGTTTATTTTGCAGTCTTTTTTTATCTTTATTATTATTATTTTAACTGTTATTTAATTTTTATCTAATCCAGGAAGCAGGTGGAAAGTCATTTCACTACACAGTTGTACTGTTTGAGTATGTATGTAACAAATAAAAATGGAAACAAAGGTGAGCACAGGGTTGGCAGCAAACTTCAGTGTTGATAGTTAAAACATAAAAAGTATAGAGAGCTTTTGCCTCATTTGAATAGCCCTCAACACGAAGACGACAAGCCATAAAGGATTAAATCTTTCAGTTTTATTATGTCTAAGAGCAAAAATCGGAATTGTTCAGAATATACTGTTTTATTTTAATCTCTATGAATGCGAAAGCTAGACAATCAAAAAGCTGGAAAAGGCTTTTAAGAATTCCATGGAGCACGAAGAAGTGAATCAAAACAAGCCAAATTTTCACGTGAAGTACAAATGCCCCAGTTGAAGACGTGTTTTTCTTGACATGTAATAACAAGATGGATAGACAAAAAATAAGGAATGCCGTTTATATGGTCGCTTGGCGTCAACCTCGACTTGACAGCACCTAATATTGAAAACGGTAACGAAAACAACACAAGCTCTATGCTCCTGCTAAAGACAGTCAAAAACCATTTTAAAATTCTAGATTCTGAGGTTTTATATCTTGTTTGCTTCAGCTACGTAATGGGTCAGTAAATGGTTACTGAAAATGCTGCACCAGGTAACAATGAAACAATAACTGACCCCGGAACTACATTTGTACAGGGCTTTTGGGGCTTGGGGAACTTATAGACCGAAGGACCGCAGTTCTGGTTGTTATGTGTATCTTTTGGTGTACTTTCAAAGTAAGATTTTGTTTACTACATATATATGTGCATTCAGAATTTCATTTACATGTGTGGATAATGATACTGCCCTTGTATGTCTATTAGTTAAACGAATTTGCTATGATTTATTCGAATTCACCTTGAACAGGATGTATTCTTGAAATACAAACGTATTTTTCTCCATGGAAAAACTCCAAATAGGTCCGCCCGTGCGGCAGCGCCATTTGTACGTTCATATCATTCTTTCTTCAACAGATTTTCAGTTTCGTCGTTTGCGTTAGACGATTGCTATCAGGCTTGACAGCTAGCCTAGCTGCACTTGGTAAGTTCTGCAGACGGTCACCTGGACACTTAATCCATTAACAGTGAAGCATTTTATATTAATGCGCATCATTACCAAGCTTCGCAGCGTGAAGCCTGTTAATTGTGTGGACGCAATGTACTGGATTATACTACTACATCTCTTCGACCTCCATACCCGCTCCCCATATCCCAAACCCCTAGAGACATATCACTTTCAGTTAGGTTTAAATGAACCGTCAAAACATTTTTACGCTAATTTTTCCGAATCTGTTCTGATATGGAAGTAGACACATTGATACTAAATTACAAAACTTAATTTAACTCAAAGTTTGAATAAATTATAGAACAAGTATTTGTGTCTCAAATATACCTAGTGATCTAAAAATTCCCAACTGATGTCCCTGTCTATCCTTGGCTTACCCTTCATGTACGCAGGAATCTAAGAAGACCAAAGCGACATGGCAGAGGCAGGATGTTCCACCGTGGAAGGCAGCCTGACACAGGAGTTTGTGGTGCCATCCCATGTGCAGATGGTAAAAGGCCTTATGGCAGAGTTTGCCGAGCGTCATGGGTCTGCAGGCCGTCGCGTGGTGCTGGTCACCTCGGGCGGCACCAAGGTGCCCCTGGAGTCCCGTACGGTCCGCTTCCTGGACAACTTCAGCAGTGGGAGGCGTGGGGCATCCTCAGCGGAGTACTTCCTGGATGCAGGGTATGCCGTGGTGTTCCTACACCGCCACCGCTCCCTGTACCCATACACGCGCCGCTACGCCGGTGTCAACCTCCTGGACGGCTTACGGTTGGAGCCAGCCGCGGGGGAATGCGGCCCTGCCCGGGTTGTGGCGGACCAAGAGTCCCTGCCTGGCATCGCGGCTGTGCTGAAGCGCTACCAGGAGGTCAAGGTGGCAGGCTTGCTATTGCCAGTGGAGTTCAACACACTCTCGGAGTACCTTCACCTCCTCAAAGCTGCAGCACAGGCTCTCAGCAACATAGGTATGGCTGTCAGCGTCCCGTAAGACACATTCATTTTCCCTTGCGGCAGGTTGCTGAACGTGCTTGCCCGTCCATTCCACCTGCAGGGTCCGAGGCCATGTTTTACCTGGCTGCTGCAGTTTCCGATTTCTACATCCCGGCATCAGAGATGCCGGAGCACAAGATCCAGTCGTCCGAAGGGCCACTTCAGGTGAGGACCAGCTGCCTAAGACAAACCTCCTGCCCAATGCAGTTTTTGCTAGTCAGGGTACTCGAAACAGCCCAGACAGAGCACACTGCTTGGACCTTTTTCCAACTTTCACTGCCTCCTCCTCCTCGCAGCTCAGCATGAAGATGGTACCCAAGATGCTGTCCCCGCTGGTGAAGGACTGGGCCCCGAAGGCGTTCGTCATCTCCTTCAAGCTAGAGACGGACCCGGGCATCCTGCTGGAGCGAGCGCGTCGCGCACTGGACACCTACCACCACCAGGCCGTGGTGGCCAACGTTCTGGACACGCGGCGCGGCTACGTGGTGGTGGTGACACGGGACCATGCGACAGAGCTGGCCCTCACGGCCTCCGAGGAACAGGCCAGGCTGGAGATCGAGGAGAAGATCGTCGACAACTTGGTCTCGGCTCACAGCAACTTTATTGTCCAGCAGGAGTAAGGCGATCATATCAGGCATGGACAAGCCCCTCCCATCACAGCCCAACCATTAGAAATGGCGGACTGTCCACAGAACCCACCTATCCAGCTTATCTAGATAAATCCAAACTGGTACTCGGCATTGATGTAAAATGGATGAAAACTACATGCGATAGCAAAGTCTGTCATGTACCTCCTAGAGAGACAGCGTCACCACTGCTGTACCAGCAGTCGCCGGTCTCCCCATCCGGGATGCACCTGTATTTTGTGTACTGCGAGAGGGTGGAGCAGTCATTAAATCACAGATCTGTTGCACGTGTGCCGTAGTGCGTATTTCACAAAGGAAATATGAGCACGATTCAGCAAAGATGTTTAATGTCAAAGTGTAAAATATGACAAACGGGGAGTGGAAGGGAGTTCTGAATGTCCATGAATTAAAAAAAAAAAAATAATAATAATATTGCCACAAAGCGGCCCCCCTCAGGGCCATGGCCAACAGCCTCACTTTTAAACCACTGATCCTTGTGACTTTTCCAGCTCAGCCACAAGGCGGCCAGCTCCATACACTCAGTCTGGCACCGCTCTTGAGTCTTACTTAAGCTTGACGCTCTTCTTGACTCCGGCACGGATCCCAGACAGCTCTCCACCGTACCGAACCTCCTCCTTGCGCACCTCACGAACCTGAAACACAGTTTAGTTTATTGGGCAACCATATTTTGCAAAACATACACTTACAGGCTAAGCAAACTGCTGCTGGACAAAACAACTGCCACTCAAAATTGATTCCCCAACTACTTCATATCATTGGTCACTTAAACCATGTGACTGTGACCATAACCAATTCCAACCTACCTGGCCCTTCCTTCTGATTTTAGCCTTCCTGAACTTTTCCCTGTATTTGACTCGGGGGTTGCGATCAATCTTCTTCCTCTTTGGAGTGAGGCCTTTGTTCTTATCCATCTGTCAGAAGAGATGGACGAGAAATCAGTGCAGGGCTCGTATCACCAAGAACTACAATAAACGGTAAAAGCCTGCTGTTGTTTTTAGTGGTCTTCAGTATACCTGGTAAGTGATACCCCTCTTGGCATCTGGGTCCAGGTCTGGCTCTTCTTCCTCCTCCTCCTCTTCCTCTCTAACAAAGAAGACCACAGTCTTAGGCTGCCGTCCTGCAGGGCCATCCCACATGCCTATCAGACAAGCCCCCCGCCTTTCTCCTTACCCCTCATCTGGCTGCAGCTTTTTGGCTGTTCTTTTCAGCTTCAGCCTCCGCTCAACCTCCCTGTAGGCACGCAGGGCTGCCTCTTCATCCAGCTCGGAGTCAGAATCCTCCTCAGCTTCTGACTCACCGTCTCCAGGACCCTGACAAGCACGTGCATGCTGTGAATGGCGGCCCTTTAAGGGGCCCTATTATGCTCATGTTCACGTCATTATTATACGTCATTATACTAGAATAGATTTACATGCCTCAACGTTCCAAAAACACTTTTTTTTCCATAGGGTACATCCCCATTCCCTGTGTCAATAACTCTGTCACCACCCCCGATGAGCCCAGCGTGCTCTTGGTCAGCTTGCCCTACACATTTCGGCCCCGTCCTACAGTCTACAGACAGATCCTTGCAGATAGGTGGCCAATAAGGATCGTCTTACGAGGTGACCTCACCATGTCAAGGAAGCAGTGTTAATTTTGTTGACGATAACTATGATGAAAATTTATCGTCAACGACCTTTATTTTCAGACTAAAACGAGACGATAACTAAATAAAAATGATTTCGCGATGCCTAAGACTATGACGAAGTGTATTGTTACAATTTCGTAAACAAATAAAAATGAGACGAAAATGTTTGCCAGAGACGAGATCCAGTCAGAACTAATGTAGTTCGCGTAAGGCAGGGATCAGTTAGAGAAAATTTCTTGACGCAAAGGTCTGGAAGATCATGTCTAACTCTTTAATGTGATATATATTTAAGTAGTCTATTAGTTGTATCACCATCTACTAAATAAAGGTAGGGCTGCATTTCAAAATAAGAAAAAATGTGAAAATTGTGCATGTTTAAATAAAGTGCTTAACTTTTTTTTTTAAACCCTAATACATTCGTGTTTATGTCATATACTTTAGTGTTCATGGATTTAAGTATTGGGTTTCTATAATTACACACCGGTAATAAAATTAAAGTCTCGTTTTAATATAAATACATATGAACTTATCACTTTAATTGCTGTTAGAGTAGGATATGGACGGTCTTATTATTTTGAAAAGATATAAAACGTGAAGCGTTTTTCTCATATTCGTTTTATATGTCGGAGTAACATCACAAACGGAATGACGAGCCGTTTCAGGCGAAAACAGTGCATTTTACTTTTTATATTAAATAATACGCGGGATTGCCAACTTCGGCCAGCTGGCTGGAGTGAGATTTTCAATTCGAGTTGTCTGCACAAATATGTAATATTTCTTAACTTGTAAATAGTCTGCTTCTGTATTTAACCGTGTAAGTACACTTTGGACGTAGCTAATTTTACGTTTATAATGGTATAATATCGATTTGGCGTAAGATTTCCTGCATGAGTCTGAAAGCGTGAGTGTCATGCCAGATTCCTGAGATTTGTTTTGATTTATATAACAAATAACATTACTTTATACAGTTGTTAAAAAGCGGAAACTTCACCGAACATGAAATCACCAATAAACTACCTCTACAAATATTTATTTTAATATTTCTATTTTAATATTCAGAGAGAGCAAGCCTGGTGGCATTATAGCCTATGCACTAAGTGATTTTATTTTCGCACTAATAGCACTACTGATTTTACAGTACTCAGTTTCTCGGTAAATAAACATAAGTTTGTGTTTCAAATAAGAGTGAAATCTGTGTATTTGTGTACTGCACAGTCAGACCTTAATACCATCCCTTAACATTTGGTTTCATTTCATCTTGTGAACATAATGACTTTCTGACATCAAAGGGAAACTTTAAACATAACACTTTACACTTTTAATTTTAGTCGACTAAATCAACTGTAGTTTTAGTCGACTAATCTTATGATATTTAGTCAACTAAAACTAAAATAATTTAGATGACTAAATTATGACTGAAACTAAATTACATTTTAGTCAAAAGACTATGACTAAAACTAAATTAAAGTTTGCTGCCAAAATTAACACTGCAAGGAAGTAAGGGCTGGAATTCCAAAAAGACATGTCAGGCAGATTGGAGAAGAAGTGGTTTCTGTGGTGAGAGTTACTCCCTTTGACCTGTATTTTTAAGACTCTGCAGACCGTTTACACACACATACAGCTATACAGCACACTAAAGGAAAGGGAAAAACTGGAAACATAATAGTTCCCCTTAAGGCCAAATGACTTGCCGCATCTGGCAGTCCTCCATGCACTCACCTTCCTCCTGGGGGCGTCAGTGGTCCTCCTGACAGCTGTGCCCTGCTGGGTCTCTGACAGCAGGCGGCGCAGCTGGGGGGCGAGTCTGGCATCCACTGGGGACAGTTCATTTATGAGCTGTGCAGGTAGAGGAAACCGTGAGGGACAATCTAACAGGTGTGTCTAAAAAGCTCATTAACCGACTGCCCTGTGCCACTCCCTGATGAGGACGCATCGCATTTCAGTAACATAGCTGCATATCTGTCACAGCACTTTCCAATGAGCTGGCCTGGGATAGCTAAGGATCTGTCTTTGACACACTGAAGAAAACCAAGAAAGACTTTTTTTTAAATATCAGATTTCTGCACTCAAGTACAGCTCAATGTGTCACTGAGGAGCCTTGATAACTTTAAGGCCAGGCAAATTTATAGAGAGAAAAACTAAGACATTCGGTCCCCACTCTGTTATATATAAAAATAATAATAACAATAACAATTATAACAACAACAACAACAACAACAACAATAATAATAATAATAATAATAATAATAATAATAATAATAATAATATGACAGTGTATTGATCCCTGTGGGGAAATTCTCTTTTTGCCTCCCCCATCTTGCCCTCCATGACACACAGTCACATGTCCTGCCAAAGCCAGGGGCTCGAACTGGCAACCTTCCGATCAGAGCCACAGGGGCTTAGCCTGCTGAGGCACACACAGACATACACACAGACACACACATTATATATTTGTATTCATATCTTCGTGGGGACGATCCACTCATTTCTATGGGAAAAACCTAATCCCAACAAGGATGACCTTAACCCCTTCCTAGGCCTAATCTTAACGAGAAGTAACCACATGATCAGAGCCGTCTTACGTTTCGGTAGGAGACCAGCCTCTCGATCACGGGGTGGCTGTGGGCTGGGATTCGCTTGGACTTCAGCACCAGGTAGAAGCTCACATTTGTGCAGTAACTGCGCATATGTAGTGAGAAAGACAGACTGTGAGCTCACATTAGGAATCCCACAGTCCCCAGCCATCATGGTAACACACACGACCTGATTGTACCTGTCTGCATCTTACACTGATTGCCCTTTTCACATCACCCATGTAACGAGGAAGTCAGGAAATCACACTTACTTCAAATACAGTTGCTGTTTGGTCTTGAGATATTCTGCTCCCTTGAGAAAACCAGTCAAAAGGACACAAAAGGATTAATTTACACGGCCAGTTCATTACAGACACCGAAATCCATCCCAAGGTGCCGCTGTGACCGGCTCTCACCTTCCCCGCAGGGATATGCCCATCCTTAACCATTTTCAGAAGAGGCTGCAACTCGTCCCGGAGCTCCGTCAGCTAAAACAACATACCGTGGTTATCGCTAAGGCCGCCTCAAGAATCACATTGAAGAACATTGAAGCTAACTTTGTGTATGATGGTGCTGAGGAACAGCCAACAGCACACCAGGGAGAAGGTCTGATGCAACATGGTACCTTGGCTTTGAAGTCCTGGATCAGTTCCAGCAGCTCTGGAGATTCCTTCTTCAAGAGCTTGACCTTCTCCTTGTGAGACATTTGCTTCAGGTCCTTCACGATCTTCTGCTTCTCTTTCTCTTTCTCCAGGCTTCTCTCTACCTCTCCCTCTCCCTCCCCTCCAAGCTCCTATAGGAGAAGGCCCAGAAAAGCCATCAGAGAATTAGGTTGCAGCTTTTACTTGCGTGAAAGGACGCCTCCCTGGCTGAAAAGTGACCATGAGCATGAAGTCTGTGGCTCCTGAGAAGTTACCTGAAGGAGATGCAGGTCATAGTCGTCCTCACACAGACTCCCCACCAAGCGCTTCTGGATGTTCTTTGCCTCTTCCTCTTCCTCCTGGTCTTCAGCATCTGCTTCCTCCTTAGATTTCCCCTCTGGAATGTGTATAGATACAGTCAAATCTCCCAGACAATCTCTCATGCCCAATAATTCCACATACCAAAAACATGAGTATAATGCAATGGCAGTCACATGGTTTTTTATAAAGTGAGAGGAGCAAATACTCACTGACTGTGACATAATCAGAGTCGTAGTACATCTTCTTCCTGCGCCCCCAGGCCATGTCATTGGGGAGGTCTAAGAGGAGGACAGGGTAGCATCAAACACAAAGCATCTCAAAATTAAACCAAAAGGGCGCATCCTTCAGCCAACAGCTGCCAAAATGAAAGTGGGCAGGTCCCTCATGTCACAGGGACTCATTGAAAAGGGGCAGGGTGTGGCTCAGCGGGCTAACCCTCTGTGATCAGAAGGTCACCGGTTTGAGCCCAGCCTTGGCAGAATGGTCACATGTCAGTGGGTCCTTGAGTAAGGCCCATAACTCCCAGCTGCCAAGGAGAGCAAGATGGGGTAGGTGAAGAGAGAAATTCCCCACATGGAATCAATAAAGTGTCACTGAAGACAATAAACATCGGACAACAGAGTTATCCAACGAAGGGGAACACCCATAAGTCTCTCTCTTCTGATCCACTCCACTCACAGGCAACACTCACCATCCTCTTTCTTTCCTTCAAGGTCACTCTCCATGTCTGTCACCTCCTCCTCCTCTTCTCCATCTTCACCCACCTCTTGCTCCTCCTCGTCCTCTTCAGAGTCATCCAGGGCCATCACCTCCTCCTAAAGATCAAAGCACAAGTAGTTCAATCTATCTGCAACTCCAGACAAGCATTAAAAAGTCAGATGAAGAGAGTACCTCTCAGTTTAATATCAGGATGATGAATACTTCGATGGACAAATATTTAAAGACCCAGTAATGTTTTTGTCACAAACAGACTGTTGGTAAAACTCCTAAGAAGAGTCTGTGGAAATGTGACTGGAGTTTTTTAATCATTACTTGGAGCAAACACATAAGCTGTGTAACTTTCACTTTTTCCTCACAATATTAGGGGCTGGTTGATGCATCAGAATTGTTTAACCCTAAGTCCACATTAGTAAGAGACAACCCCTCCCATGTTGTTTTCTCCCCACCTCATCCTCATTGTCCTCCTGGTCACTGTCCACTTGTATTCCACGTGCAAGGAGATTCTGCAGAGAACCAGTACGTAAGTGCATGCACACATACCAAAAGTTTGAGTCTGCAAATTGTCAATTAGAATATCGGTATATCAAACACCAAAGCAAACCTAACTTAGGTCAGACACATGATGTGACACTGATGCAGATAATAAAGAAAACATTTAGCCCTGGATACCAACCGAGATCCTCTTATTGTGGAACTGGTCGATTTCATCTTCTATGTATTCAGAGGATTTCTGTTGGGAAAAAAAAATCATAGACAATGTTTGAACAAAATCATATGGGAGACACAAAACACTCATCTGATTATTAGAAATAATTACTTTGCACAAATTGAAAATAAAATTACAATTCAATAAATGGAAAAAACATCTAAAACTTCCTCTGGAGCAATTTGGCTTCCAGCCTTTCCTGGGACAGTGAGTTGCTGTCAGCTTACAACTCTGTGTCTCTAACCACTAATCCACATATAAAAAGAACAAGGAACTGCCCCGCTAGATGCAGAGACAGGGTAAGGAACTTTCACCAGAGTCTGCTTGTATAAAGCTACCTTGTCGGGGACTGGCATGTCCCGGTAAGTAGCAGAATCATCGCTGTCATATTGCTCCGCCTTCTTCGCCTTTGGCCGGCGGACGGCCCTGAGGAGCAACAGATGGAAAAGAACCATAGGCAAGTGTAAATAGGAAAGGACCAAACACATTCTGGGTAACTGGGCTTTCCTACTAACAGACATATATACATTTTTTTACTTGAGATGACAAGTTTCGTCCACTACTTTAATGCAAGGAAAATGCAAATTGCCATTGGGGAAAACGGCAAAAAGTAATCGTCAGCTACGATTTAGTAAACAAGTAGGGACCCAACCACTTACAATTATGTGCTAAAATAATGCTATATAAATTCAACCAGAGAGAAGGTAGCACAACCATAAAACACCCAGAAATGAAGTAATTTATATATTTTCCCTGTTTTTTGTTTATTTTGATGCCGGTGGAAAAGCAGCTGCTGTCCTCATTAATGTACCACTTTTATAGGGTTTGTAAAACGAATATACACACTGAGAACTTAGACTAAGCTATCTGCTCCTGCATTGATGAGCCTAAATCAAGCCGGTACGGCAAACCATAAATTTATACGAACCTTCTCGCTCTGACCATGCTGCTGCAGGCTCCTGAAGCCTTCGTACCCCACGTTTCTGCTTCGGAAAGCTTGCAGATTTTTTATTGGTCCAGCAGGCGATACGCTACGTGTTACGTTTTACACGTTACGTATCACGTAATGCGCAAACATTTTGTCGCCGCACTTTTGTCTGAAGAGGGAGTGCTGGGCGTGTAAGGGGTTTTGATATCTGAAATACTGAATCGTTAATATTGTTTTCAGATTCTTGTATTGTACATTGACCATTTTCTCTAAATGGTTTTATAGGTTTAAAATGGAGTGACCGTACGTCCCTTTTTTGAGACCTAAAAATCCGTGATTTCGGTTTTGTTTCACATTAACATTTGTTTTCTACAGTCAGTATACGTTCTGTGTGCATTTTTGTGTTCCTATTAGGACTCTCTTTGCATTCTGCCTCCGGAGTATTAATTTAATGCAAGGCAAAATATGGTCACCATATACATTCATTTCCACGCATCGTCTTTTGCTTGTGGGTTTCCGGTACTACTGCCAAAGGAGGTCGGCTGGGAAACATGGATATTCGTTTTAGTACCAATTTCAAATGCAAATACAGTGCTCTCAGAAAGTCTTAGGACGCCTTCTTAATTCTCTAAAAATGTTGCAAATTTATTTGTTTCATAACAGAATAACATAACCGCACATATTTTCTTTTTATTAAGTGTCCTATTTTTTTGACGGACTCATTCAGTTCTCTTATTGCCATTTTGCTATTAAGTCACTGACTCGCAGAAAGATACTAAACACAAATGTTTGGTGTTTAATGTTATTGCAAAGGTGTTACTGATTAAAAAGCACCCAATGAGATTGCTTATCTATGGAATTTTTAGCTCGGAACGGCTCTTTTAGAATTATAATTTGGGTTTAATTTCTTACAACTTAAAATGAAGGTTTTACTTAAAACGACTTTTTACCTTATATTTTTTGTAAACCAAAGAATAAATTAATGATTATAAAACCAATACAATTGCAATATTTTTTACTGAATTAAGCAAACGTCCTAAGACTTTCTGTGAGCACTGTATATGCATGTTTTGTCGAACGCCACCACTGGCGGATTTAGGCATAGGCGACATTGGGCAGCCGCTCTGGGCTCATATTGCCGTTGGCCAAAGAAAAAAACACAATTGGGACATTTGTGCAATCTCTTTTCTATCAATCATTTGCACATCACGTCAATGATATGTTACCGTGTGGGTCAGTTAACCTAATGAATCCAGTTTGTAACTTAGGCAGGCTAGCACTCGGAAGTATGAGATACGGAGGGGGGCGGGGAACGGTTAATTGGTCCACTGGAAGCCCGATGTGCCATCAGCAAGGAAATCAGTCAAACATGGAAACGTGGCACCTCTACCTTTATACAGCATGATGGAATAAATAAAATTAGTATTAAATTTATCATAATTTATTTGTATTGTTCCAAATATCTTCATAAAAATCATGAATGGGGGGGGGGGGGGGAATAGAGATAAACAAGCAGGGG
>JAODJU010000130.1:23047693-23070794 GCA_026776725.1 Gnathonemus echidnorhynchus | reverse complement strand
AACTGTCTGGCAGGGAGCCGGGAGGGGGCAAAAACGCAAACTGTCTGGCAGGGAGCCGGGAGGGGGCAAAAACGCGAACTGTCTGGCAGGGAGCCGGGAGGGGGCAAAAACGTGAACTGTCTGGCAGGGAGCCGGGAGGGAGCAAAAACGTGAACTGTCTGGCAGGGACCTAGGAGGGAGCAAAAACGTGGACCGACTGTGGGTCCCCGAGGACTGGGTTGGCAAACATTGGTCTAGAGGAAGAGGTGATCTTTTGTCCTAGTTGAGGCAGTTTAATTGCGTGTTTGTCAAACTGAAACTCCTCTGTGGGCTATGCAAGCTGTTGGACTTCACTTACGTCGCCCTTGAGCTCACTGGAGAGTGGCCTGGGGTTCGGGGCATCTGTGGATGTAACAAACGGGGGGGCACGTTAAACTCCAGACCTGTTCAGCGACACAGAACTTACACTGGGCGACGAACGCTCTTAAAGGGCCAGGTCACCCCAAAATCAAAAAAAGCATGTTTATGTTTATGATTATTCTGTCTAGATTGTTGGGGAGAGAGCTGCCTTGTTTGCCTTGTCGTCTCTTGACTAGAAATCATGACCCAGTTAACTGAAGATAATCCACAAACCTTGTAGTGAGCAGTTTAATGCAGGAACTATTTTGTTTCTACCAAACCCCACACACCATCTGTGTCACTGCACAGAAGACAGTGCTGGGGCGCTTGTGCTCCTGACCATGTGACTAGATGTAAACAACAATGGCGTCCTCCTCAGCTGAGTGCTAATGGCTAATGTTAGTTAAGTGCTTGGCAAGCTAACAGTATCGAGCTATTAATTAATATATTGCAGTCGCTATATGTTACTGTTGGTAGCTGATGCTAAACGATACTATTAGCTTAGCTGAAGAGGGCACCTTTGATGTTTAAATCTGCAAGCCCTCCGACCGACAGACAGACAGACACACACACTCTCTCACCTGTGTTGTCGGTGCTTCTTTGAGGTTTGTTCTTGTTCAGAGCTTCCATCACATCTTGTACCCTCCAGAGTTCCTTCTGGATCTGCACATACTGCTGGCTGGGAGGCTCAGTCTGCACGCACACACACACACACACACACACACACACACACGCATTGTCAGAGTCAGCCGTCATCACGGTGACAGACATCGGCAGATAGGAGAGCAAAGCTCAGAACTATGCAGCCATGAAAGCTCCTGAAAGGCAGAGCGAGTCCACAGGAGGCAGGAATGACCCCCTGCCGCTCCCTCGCTACGTCGACGAGCTCTGTGCCTAAGCGTCCCAGTGGCTGGGACCTGCCCCACGCCCTTCGTCACGAGAGCCGTGTTTCGAGCAGGACACAACAGGCTGGGGGCGGAGACGCACTCAGCAAGATCTCATTACCATCTTCCCAGCCCCACAGACCATCCATCCATCTCACTCTCGCTCCATCTTTGCTCCGTCTGTTTTCATGCAGTCCAGCCTTATTTAATGGGACTGTGTGCGTCTAACGTCCCAGCCCATTAAGCCCGTGTCCCAGCAAAGGCTGTCTTGTGGGGGCGAGGGGGGGGGGGGGTACCTGAGGGGTTCGCACGGCTTCCAGCTGCTCCAGCAGGCTGCTCTTGGCTAGGGTGACCTCCGACTCCAGCCTGTCATAGTACCTCCAGGAATGATCCAGCTCCTAGTGGATTAGAGGCGCGGTCACACATACGCATATGGGAGGCCGGCCGCCCCCCCCCCCCCCCGAACGCGCCTCTCACCGTGCCAACGCGGCTCAGCTCCCTGCACGTGCTCAGTAGCCCGCTCTGCAGCACCTCCCGCTGCTTAGCCACGCCCATCATGGCCGCCGCGTCCTCCCCGTTCATCTCCATCTCCTGGCTGGCGGACAGCAGCGCCGTCTCCAGCGTGTGCTGCGGGGAGATGCCGCAGTCAGCCAGAGGCCACGCCCACCCTGTCTGTGACCTCTGACCCCCTGGAGGACCTCAACCTTAGCAGGAACCTCATGGAGTTGAACCTCACACTGAATCAGATTTGCGATCAGCCCCTCCCATCCCGCCCCAGCCCAGGAACTACCCGTCCGTTATGACGACCTATAATCTGTGGCACGTCATCAGCATATTTAGGGAAATGACAGTGGTCTAAATACCATCAGAAGATTCACGGAGCAGAGGTATGGACTCGTTCACACACGGGGGCCGTTAATATTTTCTGCTAACCCCAGGAGACCCCCACCTTCTCTCGGCGCAGCTGCTGCAGCTTTTCCGCATGCATCCGCACCACCCGGTCCTGCTCACACAGCCGACTCAGCTTCACCTGAAAGAGGTCAGGGGGTCATAGGATGCGGGGGCCGCCTCATACGCTCAAGATTTGAAGGACCTTCTTGCGGGTGGGTGGGGGGGGTTAATCTACTCTCAGGCTTTCAATAAAAGTTAGGCAGGAGTTGGCCTTTGAAGGTTACCAGGGTGTATTTGAGGCAAACCTGATTCAGTCTGCAGAGAAGCAGATTAAAGATTACATAGTTTATCCATTAACAGCAAGAGCATAATTAGCATTTAGCACATTACTCAATGCGTGGCATCGTACACAACCAAGAAGCACTAGCAGAGGCTCTGAGGGCGAGATCTTCATTATCTCTGTATCGGGGTACAGTGCGAGGGGCAGGAGGTTCTGCAGTGGGCTTTGCTGCTTTTCAGCTCAGGACCGATGCCTTCCTGAGTTCACTCACGGCGTTCACTCCATCTGCACTTACGTCAATGTCGTCCTCCGACCTGTAGCTGTAGGAGTTCTCTCTGTAGCCTTCAGTGGGCGTCTACGAGGGCGAGAGGGACAATCAGAGACATACAGACGGCGGGGGGCTGTCTCCCCAACTACAGGGGGCCTTCACTGCAGCAGATGCCACAAACAGGCCAAGCGTTCCAAAGAAAAGGGTCGCGAGCTCCAGCCTACCCAGAATCCTCTGTTTTTGGACATTTCAGAGAAGACAGAAAGAAGTTCTTTAAAAGATGGCAGAAAGGGGGCAGCGTTGTGCCCTGCCAGACACCACAGCAGTGCTGATGAAGGTTACTGACGCGTTTGGCTTACAGCCGACAGGAGAGGAGCAGACAGACACAAAAAGAACGCCTCGCCCCCAAAAGCTGGCATCCAGCTCCTATTCAAATGTCAGCGGAAAGCTCTGGAACCTGCATACACACATCCGACAGGTCAGTGACAGCTGCCCAAGGTCAGGACACAGCACAGTGCTGAGAGGCCACCTGTCAAAGGACTAGAAGCAGCCCTTCAAATGGCAAAGCCGACCGAGAGTTTGGGTCAGCGGCAGAGAGGACGGTCAGCATCACAGAATGGCTGCGGGAATCTCCGTTACTGAGATAAAAGGGCATCTCCCCACTACCAGGTACAAGGCCTTAAGGTGCCTACAAAACCTGCAACACCTCACCTCTTTAACAGAAGAGTGGAACAATCAAAGAGGCTGTTTAAAATTAGCTTCAGTACCTCCTACAGCAGACTGTCACAGCTGATCTTATAGCAGATCAACCATAGAGATCCCACTCACAGCAAATCCTTCTTATAGTATCCCTCTTATACCAGATCCACATCACGATTGGTCCCTCTTATAATAGATCTTCCCACACACAGTCGATCCCTCTTATAGCAGATCCACATCACAATCGGTCCCTCTTATAATAGATCTTCCCACACACAGTCGATCCCTCTTATAGCAGATTCGCACATTATAGCAGATCAACCTTAGAGATCCCACTCACAGCAAATCCTTCTTACTAGTATCCATCTTATAGCAGATCCGCTTTGCAGTCTGTCCCTCTTATAACAGATCTCCCCACGCACACAGTCGATCTCTCTTATAGCAGATACACATCGCAATCGGTCCCTCTTATAATAGATCCCACCACACACACACACGATCCCTCTTATAGAAGATCCACCTCGCAAGTCGACCCCCATTGTCTAAAGTTATCCCAATATACTAGTCACCAAATAATGTAAGTGGTTGTGAATAGGCCTTTTCAAAATAAAATCATTTTAAAAGCATTCAAAGTACATGAAACGTGTCGAGAAGCGTGCACACATGCTCTCACACACACGCATACCTACACCCACACGTGCTCACACACACACACACACACACGCACACGCGCACACACACACACGCGCGGTGCACCGTATCAGCCGGTGTGCTAAGCGTGGTTCGCCGATGCTCCGCACGTGGCATGCAGGCGCTGTCCCAGAGCGCGCCGCGGGGGGGGCGTGGTGATGGCAATGGGGTGGGGGCGTCGCGGGACGCTGCGCTCAGCGTGACAGCAGCGACACTTTTACACCCGGGTTACAAAAGTGGCCAGGAGGTGGCGACGTTGCGCGGGACCCCCTGCGTCTCTCAGCTGTTCTGGGTGGCTAGACGTGGGGGCGATGGGGCTCTGCTGCTTTCTAAAGTGGGCTTGATTATTCCCCCTGGTTCTGGTGCGAAACAACACCCAGCACAAACTTTACTAGACGTTTACTATCAGGTTAACTGAACATTAGAGAATTGATTCCCAACCTGTTCTTGTCCTTCTAAAAGTAACGGAGACACTTATGTTAAGAATTCAGTCCTACGTTCGTATGACACATTTAAGGCATTGAATGTTTCCTCAGCTGTAATTGTTGTTTTGGTCAACAGGTGGCGCTCTAACGGCCACGGCTAAGCAGCACACCCAGGACACGGCGCTACACTGTCCGGCGCAGCGAAGTCGGGCACCGCCACAAGCAGCGATGGATGGGATGGGCAGCGGGACACAGTGAGGGGGTGTCAAGGGGACGGGGAGCTGCCAGCGACAACACAGCTACCACACCGACTTCGGCCCGGATGGGGGGAGACGACAAGGACGACGAGGACGACGACCATGAGGGTACTTCCATGGCAAGACCTTACTTGCTGGTACAGTTGTGGTCTTGGCGCCGAGTTCTCGATCATAGTGTGAATCATGGTGATTAAAGGCTCATTTTCTTTCATCTAGTTCAAATTGAAAGGAGCACAGAGCAGGTGTCAGTTTACGGAGAAAACAGGATCGCTCTGTCTGTCCATCTGTCTCTGCTTGTCCATGTCTGTCGGTCTGTGTCTCTGTCGGTCTGTGTCTCTGTCGGTAGATAAACAAGCAGTGGGGATGTTCGCTGAGGGCACCATACAATCTGGAACCACCAACGAACACCCCAATAAAAATGGGTGATGTGACGGCAGCCATTTTGTGCCCCACACACACACACGCACACACACACACACACACAGAGTAGCCAAGGTGGTGGAGGGGCTGGAGCGACTTATCAGTTAGATATAGGAGATGGTTAGGAGGCCAGATAAAACCATTTGATTTGTTAAAATATTGAAGTTTAAAGTAACACACATAGTCTGCAAGATTTAATGATAGATTTAGGGGTCTTTAATTTGTTTTTTGTTTTTTTTTTGGATTGTTAAGATTGAAGCAGAATGTAATCTGAAATATTCAAAACAACCAGCATTATTGTCATTTGAAGGATGCAGATCTTGACGTCTAGTAGAAGGTGACTTTTAGCGCTGATGCTGTTTGCATTCCCGGAATAGTAAAGTTCCTTGCCAAAATGGCTGAGTTTGGTATCTTTGTTCACTGATGATAATATGGTGGCTTCAACAACAATCATAACTTGGAGCACTATGACAAAGCAAAGAAAATAACTGTATCATGTTGCTGTTGACCAAATTCATTAAAGCAGATCGCTTTTGCAATGTTTTTCTTTAATCTCATGTGAGATGTTAGTCTTGTTTGAAGTACTCAGAAGCGGTGGTGGGTTAGACATTGACTTATGGAAATGAGACTCAAAATGACCCCAGCAGAGTCCTTAGGAAGTCTCAAATCTCAAAGAGAATTGTGCTCAAAGAGAGAATTCTGTTGCAGCAGTATGAAGTGGTCAGTTTGCATACGTTTACAGGTCTCAAGGGACAGAAAACTGGTTTTTGTTAAGCGAGAGTATAAGATCTCCATGTATGGAGTGCAACTTGAGAATGAAGTTGTTTGAATGAAACATTTCCAAAGAAACATACTGGGTTGGTGGTTGCGTGCGTTCAGTTTTTTTTTTTGTTCCAAGCAGTGTCTGAGATATTTCCAACTGCATTTTCTGTATCATTATCATTTCTTACTTCCCTCATTCCTTTCAAATGTTACATTAGCATTCTGTGAATGACACATTAAGCATTCCAGCTCCGTCTATTATCATTTAAACAGTTTTATAACAATCTTCTCGTCCTTCAGACTGTCGTGAATTGCAAAATAAAAATCTGATAAGTTTATTTCCGAAGTCTATGGTCACTTCTTGTTGTCATGCTTCAGGCTGTTCAGGAACTTCCATCGCTCCTGTGGAAGGGTTATGCTGGAGCTGCGGGGCCTGCCTCCATCCAGGAAACTCCTGGGGACCCTGCTGACCCCAGGCCTGATCTCCTCAGTGCGATGCCTCATTAGGGACTGGGCTGGGGTCACATGCCCCGTGGTGTGAGACTGAGGAGCAGATGGTGAAATGGATTAGTGCAGGACCAGGAATATTTGGGCAGAGCCACTAGCTCTTTACTCTGATAAATGTTTTATGACACACAGATGAAAGAAAACAAGTGGCTGGTATTTCAGATATCTCAAGCGATACGCGGTGGACAGCACACACATGTACACACACATGCCTGTGTGTGCAGTACCGTACAAAAGTTTTAGGCAGTCAAAAGCTAAATTTCTTATTCTCCAAAAAGTTTCTGATATGTAACACAGATGAACCTCGCTTCAGTTCCCCAACCTCTCCTCAGGGGCACCTCAGCCATTCCATGTATTTGTTAAACTTCACCACCAGCTCACTTAATTAATGAATTTAATTAGTTAAAAAAAGACAATGAGATATTGATTAGCTATATAAGGTGAGTCAAAAAATTCAGGGGTGTATGGATGGTTGCTGGAAATAATGGGGTGATTTTAGCAGAGGTTTTGAAATGGCTACGCTAACACACTTTGACAGACATAATAGTATAGTTTTACACCAACATAAACATCTTTTAAACATTTTCTTTGGCTGCCTAAGACTTTTGCATAGTACTGTACTCATAAAAAGAATCATAGTTCACAGCATGCTGAGACACCTAAATGACAATAAACCTTCCTCCTTACATTGGTTTTCAGCTGATTATCTGGGGGGTGCTCCTCTTGAAAGTTTTGGTCAAGCTGAAATTTGTTGATCCCAGGGAGTGTCCTAGTGGTGTCCACATGCTGGGAGAAGCCCCTACCCTGCCCCTGCAGCGTCTTCAGGACATCACTGATTCTGCTGTAGGACCTGTTCTCTGCCACGCTGAGTATCAGCGCTTTCTGCATGGGGGAGAGAGGAACACAGTCATTGCTCATGCTCACTTCTTCAGTTGTGGAGGCCATTAGGACCACGAGGAGATTAAAGGCTGATTTCAAATTGAACTGCATTGAATCGACCCTGTATGTATGGCGTGGCCACACCCTACACTGTAGCCTATGACGTAGCCGATGCTGTAGCCCACGGGTGTCAAACTGCAGTCCTGGGGGGCCGGAGCCCTGCACATGTTTGGGTTTCCCCTCATTTCACACACCTGATTCAACTCCTTGTACTAATGGCCACACAGCTCTTGAGCTGAATCATTTGTGCTGGAACAGGGGAAGAACTAAGCTACACAGGGCTCCGCCCCCCCCCAGGACTGCAGTTTGACACCCCTGCTGTATCCTATATCATAGCCTATGATGTAGCCGATACTGTAGCCTATGACATAGCCGATACTGTAGCCTTTGACGTAGCCTATGATGTAGCCTATGATGTAGCCGATACTGTAGCCTATGATGTAGCTAATGCTGTAGCCTATGACGTAGCCTATGATGTAGGCAATGCTGTAGCCTATTATGTAGCCTATGACTTAGCCTATGATGTAGCCAATGCTTTAGCCTATGACGTAGCCTATGATGTAGGCAATGCTGTAGCCTATGATGTAGCCTATGACTTAGCCTATGATGTAGCCTATGATGTAGCCAATGCTTTAGCCTATGACGTAGCCTATGATGTAGCCTGACGTCCACCTCCTCAGAAATGTAACTACAAGTTGCGGCGATGCAGACCGCAACAACTGTGATTAGTCCTTTTGGTAGCATCGATCTTCTTCTTACACAAATGCTTTGTTGTTATTTGTTTCCAGCTAGGAGAGTTTTAGTGTGGGACAAGTTGCATTTAACTTGTTGCTAACCGGTTGTTTTTGCCTTATTGCAGCCATTCATGCTATTAAAAAAACACAGTTGCAGTTGTTCATGGTTGTTCACAATATGATTTTTTTTTTTTGTGATAACTATTGCTATATTTATAAAGCAAAAAATGAGTTCAAAATAAAACGCATTTCTCACAAGCCCGTCTACAAGTGATTTAAACAGCAACGATGAAAGTGATTATGATTGGCTGGGAGAGCGCATTCGAAGCTCACGCAAAGGTAGAGCGGGTAAACTGTAAACTGATTTTTAAACATATACTGGGTAATTTTGAACAGAAATAATCATTAAAATTTCAAAGCTTGCTAAGTTTTGTTTCCTATGAAAATGTTTTAGGAAAAGCTAAACTCACCGCGCTCAGCCAGCTAGCGTTTTGACGGCGTGATTGCAGATCGACACCGACACAGCAGTGCACAAGTATAAATGCTCGCAACAGCATAGATCACAGGGCAGGCTCAACGCAATAGTATAAATCAGCCTTATGTGGTAGTTTTATGTGTTTTTAAAGCTGGATGAGAACAAAGGCAGAGGAGATATTTTGACAGGGACAGGGGACAGGGGACAGTCACACAGGCTTGCCTTAGGGACCCGTTTGCTCACTCCAGAGCTGATATCAAACTCGAAGTTCAGCCCTTGCTCGAGAAAACTCCCTTTCCTGTGACTCATGGGTAAACCTTCTCCATTGTTTGCTCTTTGATTGGTCGATCGGGAGAAGGGCTCTTCTCTGGGAGTGGCCTCCTTTTTCTCACTGGACAGCTGATTGGTCCGTCGGCAGAGGGACTCGTGATGGACCCTTGGAAAATATGCAACATTGACTCAGTGAGAAGGCTGAAGAGAAGTGAAACGTTTATCCAAGCGTTTATGGCACGGTACAGCAACAAAGCAGGAATGAGTATTTCTTCCCTGTTTTTGGGGCCCTAAAATACTGCCACAGAATAGCCAGAATCTGCGATAAAGTTTTTATCAAGAAGGAGTAGACAGGAGACCTTGTCATGATCAGTCCATTCACACAATCCAAAGCCTCATGATGCCACATGGGTGAATCCATACCAGCCAATTAAACCAACACTTAGATGAAGAGTTTTGGCAGCATTAGGTTGTAAAGCTGTTTAAGGAGTTTCATATGACAGCAGCACATTCTCCACCCAAATGCCAGTAGGGCACATTCAGGTTGCTGGGTACCAGCAGCAAGAAGTGAGAGGATCTTCACAAACTGGCATCATGGGAATGTGGCTTGAAGTCAGAACACATTACTTATGAGGACCTGTTTATAACGTGATTATTATCACCTGTTTGCACACAAGCTGCATTCCTGAAAAAAAACATGCACCATCTCCGTTGACAGTAAAGTATACATATGTGTACTAAGACCTGTTCAATATGTAAGACTAGTTACTGAGCAACACTGTTGCCATTCTCATATTGAGGAGTATTTCATAAGCAGGAGTTCACTGGATGAATGCAGATTGTAGCAGTATGCTAATTTAAAGGTTTCTTTTTTTTTGACTGTCCAACAATAATTGTTATTTGTTATTGGATCATCTAAACTTTCTGGAATGATCCAACTTTCAGAACCTCTCAGGCCAGCCATTAAGTCCATAATAAATGATGTCCAACCAAACCAGCATGTCATTAGAGGTAAATACTGGGCTTTGAACAGGGATGTCCCATCTCCCAGGATGCACAGCTCATAAGGCAAGAGATAATCAGGACAGGACACTAGTCCTCTGTGGGACATATTCATATGCATTCAAAGTAACTCCATTGCATGCCCTGTGTCTATCTGGACTGATCATGAAACAATAGGGGAATGTGCCAATTCATGGATTCAGACTCTAAACCCAATAGGTGAATAAACCGAAACAGACAAATCTTCACATACTTGTGCTGGTCCATCCATAAGTGTGCCCCGCTTCTCTGAAGCCTCCTCTGGACTGACATATTTTTTTCAGCTAAAGGGGGCAAACCAAGTGAGAGATCCCTCCACTGCCAAGGTGGACTGACAGCTTCGTCAATTGAAAACTTGTAATTGGTCAACCCCAGGCTGTCCCAGTCCACAATGAAGTCTGAGGGAGGGGGACTGGTCATGTCACATACTGGCGAGAGCCCATTCAGTTGGTGGTGAGGTTTGTACTGGGGACATGCCCTGTCAGATGTTCTCCTCTTCAGGGGTGGGGCCACCAACAAGGTTTCTGGGGTCGGTAGTGACGCCGCATACAGGATCCGGAACTCCTGGTCAAAAGTCATCACCACTGGGCCCGTCAGGAGCACCACCAGCTGCCGGTGTAAATGGGCATCGCTCCAGGTGGGACTGAAAGGTCCAAAAAGATAGGAAAGGACTTTAGTGCTTGAATGTGATATCTGACACTCCTCTGGGATGACACAGGTGGGTAGGTTTACCTGTAACTCCCTAACATCACTGCCTCTAAGTCGAACATGAAGAAATTCTCTCTCAGCTCGCCAGTAACCATCTTGCCTTCACGTGAGCAGAACGACTTGCCCTCCAGAACGCGAACTCGTATGTTCTGTATGCGTAGAAAAAAAAATAAAATCAAGATTCTGCTGCAAGAATGCATCCAGAACTTTTACCAAAGAGCCAAGAGATTGCGATCGGCTCAGAGAGTTAAGATTGATGGGAGTATTAGCCAATCATTTAGAGTTAAGACTGATACAGGGTTTCAGGTCCCTGTGTCCAGGGGGTGAATTTGTCCCCTATTCCCCAATTCCCAGTTTAAAGATTTCTCACCGGGTGTCTCAGCTTGTGGGGGGGGTCTGTGTCCTGGGCAGACCTGTGGTTCAAGATGATGTACACTGGGACACCGCGAGATGCAGCAATGCACAAATCACTTATTATGAGGCTATCGGTCAGTCTGTCCGTTACTATGGCGATGACCTGGTTGGAAAACACAGAATCAGTCACCAAAACGCCTGGGACCAACGTGAGCTGCTTTTGACTGTCAGCATCTAGTGATTCATCTTCTTGTTGTTTTTGGCAATCTGAGTTGTCATTCGAGAACAGATTTCAAAACATTGTCCCCAATTTTTTGTTTTAAGTCACCTGACTAGACATTGAACAAAATGTCTTATACATGTGTACTAAAACATAACATGTCCAATATCTAAGACTCATTTTGGATACTTGTGTCCATCCACTGCTAATTATACAGCAGAAAACACACTCACAGCAGCACCGGACTGAACTGAACTGAACTGTGACTTATCCACACCAGACACATCAGCCAGCAGCTGTACCACCTGTAGGTCAGACCAGGTAATCCATCTGAAGCTGAGCAGGCTTGGGCCTGGCCCAAACTGGGAAAGCTGGGTTGCTGCTACAAGAGATCTTGGTGTGGCCAACAGGTTAGCCCATCCTGTGGTCTGTGTGGATCCCAGTGCCCCAGTGCAGTGATGTGAGGACACTGTGCTGTAAAAATGGCACCGTCCTTCTGATGAGACGTAAAACTGAGGTTCTGACTCTCTGAGGTCATAAAAGACCCCTGGGCATCTGTGTGAAAGAGTAGGGGTGGTAACCTCACGTCCTGGCTAAATTGCCCACCGTAGCCCTTTCAAATCGGGCCTCCTAATCATCCCCTATATCTAACTGGTGAATTTCTCCTGCCCCTTCACCACAGTGGTAGAGGTTGAAGTGGCTCCCCATTGCTTCTGTAAATCATGTTGGGTGTTTGAAAATGTGCTATATAAATGTAACATTCATTCATTCATTCATTCATTCATTCATTCATCAGGCACTATACATGTGCCGAGCACTTCAACTGTTCTGGCTTCTAGCCATCACTCAATCGCCATGGTGACTGTATGACAATGTTGCTAATCACATTCACCTTAGTAGCACAGTTGTGTTCCCTGTAATCCATTATGCTATGCAATACTGCTGATTGTGATCAGTATCTTGCATTCTCAACTGCTACCTTTCTCAGATGCAATCATTTATCCCAATATTCATCCCGTACTTTTATACTGTGTATTGTAATTGTTATATACAATTTATTTTATTTAATTAAAATGTTTTCCTTAAATTTTCGTTGGCTTGTATCATTTTTACTGTGGCTTCTACAGGTTGATCTAAACGTCATATAATTGTACTTGTACAGTGACACTAAAGATATCTTCCAGTTTTGTGATCGTGAATTATATAGTACTGTTATCATCCTCATTTTGAGAATTATTTCATGCACGATTTAAACTGAGCTCTCTGATTGAATGTGTTTTGGCAGACATTAGCAGTATACGAATGTTAATGTTTTTGTTTGTTTTTGATCGTCTGCTATCGTTTTCGTTTGCTGGGTATGCATGATGCCAACAGCAACAACACGTTTGACAGAAGGTTATGGTGAAGACAGGATGGAATGAGGCTGAAGATGGCAAAATGACAGACAGGAACAGTAAATGCTGAAAGTGTTCTTTTGTAGGGGTATGATGTTAAAAAAAAATGTCAGACACAGAAGTGGATATTAAATTGTTCACGACGTCAAAAGAGCAAATCGACTGACCTTGCGAGCTCCCTGTATTAACCTCCTGATCACCTCCCGTATGGGGGGGGTCTGTGGCATGGGGGGGTTGGTGTAGATATGAACGCCGCCCGGTTGGGCCCAGGAATCTCCATCTGGCCAGCCGAGCTCTAGATCGGGCGGTATGGTGTCTGAGAACGTGGGCCAGTAGCACATGGAGAGATCATCCACTCCTGGGCTGAGCTCATCAGGAGTTGCTCCCTTGTCTTCTGAAGGTTCCACGCCCTCACTGCTGCTGCTGCTGTAGTCCTGGGTCCAGCCACTGAGCTGCTCCACTTCCTGCCGAGACAGGAAGGGGTCTAGGTGCTCTTTTTCCAGCTGAGTATAAAAGGCGTTGGGCCCCATGCTTAGCAGGCTCTCCAGTGCATACCGCTCCTTCTCGCAGTGGAAGAAGTCGGGGCTAGTCTCCGGAACCGGAGCAAAAACAACGTTCTCGTCCAGGCTCTGCTCCTGGGAGTTGGACATGACTCCGGCTCAGCTGACGATCAGGCTGATGCCTTTTGGCGATTCCAGTTCTCACAAGAGTCACGGCGCGGCTGGGCTGGAAAGGAGCCAGACCATAACAGGGCCGCACGGTTGCGGTGGCAGGCGCCGGCAGATCCCACAGAGATCACCGCCCAGGGTTTCTTTCGCGTGCAATTTAATCCTTGACGGTCACTGTCCCAGAAACCAGTTGAGGCTACAGCCTGAGTTGGAATTCCATCACCAGCAAAGATTAAGAGAGAGAAGCCGCAAGCGCCTGTAATGAACAACAACAAATCACTGTATTTTCTCCTGGATATTCCCATACAAGGTGCAACAGAACTCATAACTATATAGAATGACTAGAGAAAAGGTTTAATTTTCATTGTGGAAATTTTGTTTAATAACTTGATACCAGAGAGATGACTTACCTTTCTAGAAGGTTCTTCTCACTACTTCCTTTGGATCCTCCTGTTCCCTGTTATGCTTTCTGGTTCTTTCTCTGAGAGTAGCTGAAGAAGCATCCTGCCTGTCAGTAGGGACGCCTCGGTCGCGCCGGATCCCCTCGCCCTCCTTCTGCTACTCTGAGCTGCCTCACACATTCATGGCGCTCCGTCTCTGATCCAGCTAGCGGTTGCCTGTCCGCGCTTGGCTCCTCCCCTGCCTGCTACAGGTGTTTTCTTGAGCTCTGTGACATGAGCATCCTCCTACCGGTCATTCCGGATCGGCAGGTCAGCTGGTACAAGCCATGACGGGACACGGTGAGGCTCATTTTGGGTGGAGCTGTCTGTTATTAACCTACCACCTCCCACCTTTTGAATAGTTAAAAAAATATATAAATGCAGTATAATTGTATGACAGGTTCTTTTGAAATGTGATATGCTCTAAATATGGGATTACAAGAATATTGCAGCTTCCATGTTGCATTTGTTCAGCCTCTGTTGCTACATGACATCACATATGAACCCCGTGACATGCTTCTGAGGAAGGGAGTGTCATGTCATGTCAGATGCCTTCACTGCACTGTCAGCTTGACAGCACATTGCCAGTCTTGCGAAATAAAGACAAAGAGGATTTTCAATATTCATTTAATTTATAGGCGCCAAGGGCTTTATAAACAGTATGACTTTGTAAAGGGTCCCTGTTGGTGATGTTTGCAAAAGGGTTGGTCCTTGTCATTATTGGCATAGAGACAGAGGTGCATGTGCCCCTCCCAAATATTTAATTTGGTTTCATTCATCCCCCCCGATAAACAGACCTTTGAATTTCAGTTATTAAGTTGTGCCCCCCCCGCAGTGTCAAACTGCCATTGTTTGTTATGGCACTTACTGTACATGAGGGCTTATAAATGCTTTTCAGGAGGGATAGGTGCAGGGGGTTCCAATAGGTGATGCAGTTGCTGCCCTCAGGGCAAGAAAGCGAGGTTTCGGCATTACCATAGGCTACCCCCCCCCCCCCACCAGAATTTATCCATTGGCGCATTTAGGAATGGGCGACATGGGCGGCATCTTACCGGGGACGGCAAGGGGCGCCCACACTGAAAAAAAATAACAATTGTGACATTTGCATGATATGTTTTCTATCACTCAGTTGCACGTCACTTCTATGACATCATGTCACTGTGTCGGGTAGTTAATCTTGTCGGAGTGAACGCCTTGAATCTAGTTTGTAACCTAGGCACCTGTTCATTTAAAAAAAAAAAAAAATGTTAACTCATTTTAAATATATACATTATATTAAGTAATAAGAAAAGTAAGTGAACTGTTGTCCCTTGTTGTTTAGTTTTATCATTACTTTCATTAGAACATCCATAAGTAGCACAAAAGTCCGGTATCTTCTATTGGTGGTCTACAGTAGTACTGGTCAGAACCCCGTCACAAGATACCAGTGGAATTTACGCATGCTGACAAGCCCAATCCCATATCTTTGCTTATGATATGATATTTATGGGCACTGTCGAATGGTATGCACTATTTTTTGGTGGGGGGTGGGGGGGGTGGGAGATAAACACACAGTTTTTGTCGGCCGGTGGTTTGCCCTGGGTGGCATACAATCTAGAACCACCACTGAATTTCGCTTTACATTTTTCCACTCTGTGAGTCATTCAGTGAAATATTTAACATACACTGAACATTACGCGCTGTTATGTGATTCCCTGGAGATCACTGTCCTGATCTCTAACAGGATGCGGAGCTATTTTCTGACATCACCAAAGATGGCGCTGCATGGAGACGTGCTGTGACAGACCAGTTCATGCGGATCTGTTTGATATTCACGGTTCCTCCACTGGCTGCACACATCTGCGGTTGAAATCAATGCCGTGTAAAATCCACTTTGCACAAATCTAAATATTCTCTTTACAGCTGCCGGAGTTTTGAGTTGTCAAAGTCCACAGTAAACAACCTGTGAGTTTGTACACGTCTAACCCTTGTGAAAAAATAGTGTATTAAAGTGTATTAACAGTGTGCTTTGATCACTAGAAGTGTAATGATAATGCATTCTCTTTACACATGTATTTTTTAATACACTGACATTATACTTCTGTGTACTTTTAGAAAATATATTTTGCATTTAAACATAATGAAGTACACTGAAGCACACTTGAATAAAAGTATGTCTGTAATCAAATACACTTTAGTACATTTTTTAGGGATATAACACACTTAATAGACTTTGCTTTACTTTACTTTTAAGTAAATACTTTAGTACACTATTTTTTCACAAGGGAAATTTAACAACATGGGACAAAATCCTGAACTGCTGTTTCCTGTTGCTAATTGTGTGCTCTGTTGTCTGTATTAAATAAATATTCAAGACACAAACCTGGGAAGTAAATAATGGTTTTAACATTATTCATAAAAGGCTTGTAACAACACCATGCTCAGTAAATGAAGTCATGTAAAACAAACAAAAAAATAAAACAAAACTTAATAGCAGTTTCAGAAAGAAAATCTGGAAAGTCATCATATGGGCTGTGTCTGTTATTGTCTTGGGGACTTATTTTTGCAGGGGTGAGTCAGAGAGCTGTCGTTGGCTCAGATGCCCTGCCCTTCTTCACGATGTGATGTCAGGGAAGTACAGGTGGGACACTACTGCCTACAAGCTTGGTGCTTTGTGAAAGTGTGAAAGTAGCAGTGAAAGAGGTGGACGCTGGGTCAGCTTCATCCAGGGGTCCCCGCCCCCCACTGCTGTCCTGGAGGAATGGAATCTTGCAGAATATTCTGGCATATGTTTCAATTATCCACCTTGGGAGTTGAGGTGTTGGGTGTGGTAACTATTCAAATAATTACTTTGGTACTTAAAATCTGAGGTGGAGCTGAAGAACCTGTGTAAACGGAAGCCCTTGAGGGATGTGGTCACTCCTTCTTGCGTAGGTGGCTGTAGAGCACCCCACTGCAAAGGAGCAGGGGCACACAGGTCCAGGCCAGGATGAAACAGTAGCCAAACTTGCCCTCCAGTGACCTGGAGCCCTCCAAGATTTCTCTGTTACGCAGCGTGTAGATAACAGCAGCAGCAAAGTCCGTCAGACCTGAGAGAGAGATGGGAGGGAGTTAAAACAGACCTAGATTATCAGTCAGGACATCCAAAAGGATGAAGATCACCTGAGTGAAAACAGGTTTGATCTACAGGATCGGAGCAGAGGTGGAAATTTTAGGTCCAGAAAGTAAAAATCCAGACCAAGATTTTGTTTCAACCAACCAGTTGAGTATGAAGAGTCACAGTCAGTTCTCAACTGGTTGGTGGAAACAAAATTTTGGTCTGGATTTTCACTTTTTGGACCTGAACTCTCCACCTCTGGGACTGAGACTATGATGTGTTTGAACGGTGAGTGACCTTTTCCTGTCCTACCTGCCAGCACTTGGCACAGGCCGGTGAAGTAGAAGAGGCCCCCCCGAGGGATGGTGAAAAGCAGCCACATAAACACCAGGAAGGAGACAAAGGAGAGGGTACTGGCCAGCACCATTAGGACCTGCACAGCCTGGAGCCAGTCTGCATGGGGAGGAGGGACAAACATGGAGGGGCTCAGCAATCGTTTCCAAGGGTCTGCAGCTTGGATGCACAACTGCAAGCTGCTGCAGTGCTCCGATATGTCTGTGCTGGTTTAATGATGCTGACATCAGGGGCGGATCTAAGGGGGGGGGGGGGGGGGGGGGGGGGGGGGGGGGGGGGGGGCAGAGGTGGCCCCCCTGCCAGCCCTCACCAAAAAATAAAAACAAGATCTGGAGCATTTAACTCTGTAAACCTGAGCTGGCCAACCCGTCATCAGTTAGTCACTCCGTGTCGCAAAGTCGACCAGCAAGATATACCGAGGCGGCCCAGCTGCCAAAATATTACCCCATTGCCACCCCAGTAAAATCACTGGGTGCAGTATAATTGTAGAAGGTCTGGCTCCGACCTGGCACTGGAGCTTAAAGCG
The DNA here is from genome assembly GCA_026776725.1 of Gnathonemus echidnorhynchus. NCBI lineage: Eukaryota > Metazoa > Chordata > Actinopteri > Osteoglossiformes > Mormyridae > Gnathonemus > Gnathonemus echidnorhynchus. The sequence goes on along the minus strand of JAODJU010000130.1, from coordinate 23,053,134 downwards.
AAACCCTGTATTATGATCGCGATGAACAGACGTGTGCTTTCATACCCTTTTATACTCTGTATAAAAAGTCCCTTACTATAAATACCATCAGAGCCAGCAACTTCAGTTTATTTATTTTTATTTATATGTCATTATTTACTTAATATTCTTTTATGTTAATGTTTACGTTTGTGTACTTACTTGCCCTGTGTTTACTTCTCCACATTGTCTTGGTTTGCACTATATGTTTGTGTTCACTTTAACTACCTTGCTGCTGTATGCAAAAGACTTCATTGTATCTTATGTTATGTCATCTTAGTGGACAGACTCTCAAGTTATTGTATATAGATGGGATCTGAAAATGAACATATTAAACTGACCCTAATATGCTCATTTTCACTGCGCATAATCTTTTTTTGGGGGTCTATTACAATAGATTTACATACATACATCAAAACACATTATTTTTCTCATACTGTATATCTCTATTCATTCTGTCTATAACTCTGTCTGAAATGCTCTGTTAGAGCCTTAAGCCCCGCCCCCGATGAGCCCGGTGTGCTCTGATTGATCAGCTTGCCAAATACGCTCCGCCTCTGTCCTGCACTCTGCAGATAGACCCTTGCAGGTAGGCGGCTAAGAAGGATTGTGTTACGAGGTGACCTCATCTTGTCAGGGAAGTAAGGGCTGGAATTCCAATGAGGTGTTTCGGGTAGATTAGAGAAGAGTGGTTTCTATGGTGAGAGTTACTCCCTTTGGGCCATAAGACTTTGCAGGCCATTTACATGCACATAAGGCCATATAACACACTAAAGGAAAGGGAAAAACCGGAAAAGTATAGGAGGGGCCCTTTTATGGTGACATTCTAGTAAACTGCGTGATTCAGCAATTTGTTTTACTGGGTTTCTTCATCATGTCTATTAGTGCTGATGTTTATTCAGTCCGATGTTTTTCTATTGATCGAAAATATTTAAGTGCTTTGGACGGTATTTTTGGGAAGGGCACTATATAAAGACAAATGAATTTGAATTGAATATACTTGGTGTATGTAGGTGTGATGTATTATAATGGAAACCTCTGGGTCTGTCCTTTTAATTGGCAGTAAATGTTCTCTATACATCATCGGAGGAGGAGCCCAAGTGAAGAATCATGTGACGGGGATGTTTACCATTTTCCGGAGTGGTGGCACACTGCCAGCTTCCAGTGATGTTGTGAAGGTGACAGTTGTACCATAGGTCTGAGATTTCTGTGGTTCCCCATACCCACCACGACTGAGAATGAGAGGCAAGGAAGGCAGATTAGCATGGTAGCATGTTTACACCCAGATGAAACTCTGATGCTGCTTGTTATTACGACATTGAAAAAAAGTATTGGAGAATAAAGAGGAAAAGGGACTGTTTCGTCCCTAAGATAACTGTGAAACAAATGACACAGCAGAGCATGACTGTGCAGCAGTATGCAAAACATCAATCAAAAACTCTGTTTGTTTATAACCTTGTTTCTCTAGTTTCACGTTACAAGTTTCAGGTTTTAAGTTTTAATTTTCATCTGTGTTCCAAGGAACACTGAAATTCTTATGCTACAGTTGCAAGGGAGGGGACTAGTGCATGGGGGAAGGGGGGGGGTTCAAACAATAGTGCAATACAGAACAAACAGTAGAGGAATAAAAGACAATGGTAGACAAGACAGTACAGGCTTTATCTGAGATTCTTTGGCAGTATCACACTGTATATGATCAAGTACAATCTAAAGGAACTTAATTAGACAAATTCCTTTGCTAATGGTACGTTACTCGTGATGCAGAATTTTTAAGACTGTAATTAGTGCACATTAGAGCACATTATTCATAGTTCAGCCATAAGAATTTGTGGTGGTTGTGGTTCACCTTCTCTGTGGTGGCAATGAAGAGCATGGCCAGGGCGATGAGGTGCAAGAGGGTCATAGACACCAGCAGGAAAGGCATCGTAATGAGAAGTCAAATCTGAGGATTCTGCATGGAGAGTCACAGACAACAGGAAAGGCATGGTAATCAGGAGTCAAGACAGGGGATTCTGCACGAGGAGTCACAAACAACAGGAAAGGCATGGTAATCAGGAGTCAAGACAGGGGATTCTGCACGAGGAATCACAAACAACAGGAAAGGCATGGTAATCAGGAGTCAAGACAGGGGATTCTGCACGAAGAGTCACAAACAACAGGAAAGGCATGGTAATCAGGAGTCAAGTCAGAGGATTCTGCACCGAGAGTCACAGGCAACAGGAAATGCATGGTAATCAGTATCCAGTCAGGGGATTCTGCGGAGAGAGTCACAGACAACAGGAAAAGGGTCATAATCTGGAGTCAAGTCAGGGATGCTGCATGGAGAGTCACAGAAAATAGGATCCTGCAGCATAATCTGGGGTCAGCCAATTCCATGAAGATTTGTCACAGACAAATCTTAATAATTTGATTAATTTGATTCAGATTACCCAATCTGAATAATTGCCATTTGTTTTTAATTAGATGAGTATTTATATCAATTGGTTACATTTCCACCATTTAACCAATTCCTATCCCTTTATTGTAACACACTCTTTAAAATTTAGCAGCTGCTTTCGTGGAAGTGAAAATGAAAGAACTCTAAACCCTTGCAGTAGAAAGTTTTAAAACATGGGTGGGCAGTCGTATCCTAAAAGGGCCAGTGTGTATGCAGGTTTCTGGGATAACCTTTAGGACAGCTATTCAAACCCAGGTGTGAGGAACAAACTAGCTTCAGGCTAACTGTGCATGATTGAGCCTTGTTCACAAAACATATACTGTAATACATTCAGTCAGCATAATTTTCAGATTCAGGACAGGGGGAATTTCTGACAGCCAGTGTGTGGACATACTGTCCAGCTGTTTTTTGTTTTCTTTTTTGCAGAAATAGTGTTATCGAGGAAGGTTCTGGAAAAAACAGGCAATGTTGTTGATTCTGTTGGGACACTAGAACAATGTAAATTACAAACAATCAAAGAAAAAAAACAACATTTTCATCTAACACCTTTTGCTACTTGTAATTTATATTAATAAATGAAGTCTCTCCTTTGTTAAACTTGTTTGATTTATGTCATGGAAGATTGTTATGTAGTGTTAGCATTGTGTTGTACAGGCACAAGGCACTCCATTATTTCATGTGAGCACAATGTGAGATCTTCTGCCTATAGTCACTAATCTCCCCCACTGGATGGATGCTTGAGATCACAAAATGCTGTGTCACAGACGAGGCTCGCAAGGACGGATTCGGAGGACCTGGAGAACTAGGGCTGCAGGAACCAGAAGCAACATAGGAGTGAAGAACCCAGGAGCAAAATGAGAGTGAAGGTGCCAGGGATCAGGAAACATGAAATGAGGTTCAGGACCGTATTAAGAGAAAATACCACTACAGAAAATAAGAAGACGCAAGGCAGAGTGTGACTGAGGTGAATGGTGTGACTGGTGTGAATGGTGTGACTGGTGTGAATGGCTGAAATGCATGCAGTGATTTCATAAAATCCAGAACTGTTTATCGAAATGTGGCATTCTTACATTTGATTTACAAACCACAAGCAGACAGCTTTTTACTTCCAATTTTTGTGGAACATAAATAAATATTAAGGTCAGTGGAAAATAAGTTTTTTTTTTTAATAGATATTGTCCATTTTAGAAGATAAGGTATTTTCAGTACTTAGGCCACCAACAAACTCAACAAGAAAGCTGATGTTAGTTTAACTGAGAAATAGTCACTCTGAGAGATTTTCTCCCTGGTTATAGCTAAGGCCTGAAGAGAAAACAACTTTAGGGCATTAGATCTCCAGGCGAACAGCTTTGTTACAAAGCCCACCCCAACTACATTACATGACATCTAATGTGACAACTCACCCTTAACCGATAAGCTGACGTCGCAGGACAAAGAGAAGGTGAATTTCACGGCACAGGCTGGGCTCCTGGACTCCCTCCTTCTCATCTGATCAGCCGCCTCTTCCTCTCTGCTCTCCAGAGCCAGTGGGGGAACGTGCCTGGCGTTTTAGCAAAAAACTGTTCAACTGTTCAACACCCATTTCCTTCTGGGTGAGTTTCCTCTCTGCCTCACTCCCCTCTTTAAGTCTGGAGTTGCAGCCTCCAGATCCCTGGCAAGCAGACCCACCCAAGGACAAAAAAAGAACAAACCACATGAGAAAGAAAGCATACTGTAAACACTGACTGGCTCGCAGTTTCTCCTGCAATGTGGAACATTTCGGTTACCATGGTCTATATTTCCACTCTTTGACTGTTACTTGAGATCAAAGCAAATACGCATTGTATACATTTTCAACTGTAGCATCAGCTTCCAGCAGCAGTATAATCTTCTCTTTCTTAATTATTATCCTGACACATAAAATTTCCTATGAATATAATTTACTTGTATTACACAAATATACTTCTATTCTGTAACCATTTTCGCTACCTCGTAGATATTTTCCCTTAATAGGTGCACATCTGCTACCATTTTGGAATCAAGATTATTTATTGACCAACTTACTGTATATATTGTTAACCTGGTGAAATATTTTGCAGTGACCATTAGTTAGTTTAACAGTGTGAAAGATCTTCTAACTGAGTTCTTGTTGATGTCGGCACGTAATTGTCTGGATTTATTCATGTTTAGGCCGCGACTAAATTGCCTCTCACAGGAGACCAGCTCTGCTTCCTCTTGCACCAAAAAAACAAAACCCAGACCACCCAGGGCAGACTGAAATAAAAGTTAGTTGCAATTGTTTTTCATCTGGTTCTGGGTACATCTTTAAAACAGGCAAGTTTTGTATTTATAGCTAATCTTTATACTGTTGAGTATAAAGAAATTTCCCTGTACTGGATAAATGGCATGGTGGGTGGATGGATGGATATAATAAAATTTGAGCCAGATTTTTATGTTATCAAAATAATCATATAGTGACTCTTTAAAGAATTCTAAAGTATCAAAATGGTCATTGTTTTCCTAGTATGAGTTACTCTGCTGCCACCTAGTGTATTACAAACAAAATACACTCTGCTCTTTCCATACCTTCCAACCCATTGCAGGGAGATGATCACATTTTTAAAAAAGTTATTTTTCAAAGCTTAAGGAATCATTTGGACTGAAAGTCGCCTCATCCTGTTGTCTCAGGTGTCACAGGCTCCGGACCTCATGGTCCTCTTAAAGGGAAGTCATTTTTCAGTCTGGCATAGTGATGTACGGATCGCACCTTTAAATCCTGTATATGAAGCACTGCTTTTATTCCAGCTGTTTCATCTAAAACATAAATGATTGTTGCAAACACCTTTTTACTGGTGAAAGCAGTAGTAGGAAGTAGTTTACAGAACAGGGTCCCGTGTTCAAATCCTTCTGTATATAAATGCACAAGTAAGCAGGGCCGCTTTTAACACAGGTGCAATCGGTGCAATGCACCGCGGGCCCCTGCAACGACAGGCCCCTGTTTGGGATT
>JAODJU010000130.1:23027898-23042757 GCA_026776725.1 Gnathonemus echidnorhynchus | reverse complement strand
GGAAACACGGGGAATCCACACTGGGTTAACGAGGGGGCGTGGCACACAGGAGGAGCGGACGATCAGGGCATGACACTATCCAATGGCGTTGGAGGCTGGGTGGTTGTCCTTATTGGATGACACTAATAACACATATCAAACATGCATGTAACGTGTGTATATATGTCAGGAAGCATCCTATCTTGTATGAATACCATTGGTAATTTATCCTTCTTTTAAAATATTTACTTCCTTGATATTCCAATATTCTGCCTTTCAGGATATTATGTTTGCGCAGAGAACTTTTTAATTTGCATGCCCCACATTCACTTATTTGCACTATGAGTATCGTCTTTGAACTCTGCCCATTTTGCACCATGTTCATCTGTGCTGCACATACTTTGTAAGCACAAGAATCTCCTCCAGCACCAGTAAAGTTGATCATAATTTTAATCTGTGGGTTTAGTTTGTTGCGAATCACTCTTTGGCAGCATTTAGAACAGTAAAATCAAAATCTTTTTCTGGCCCAGCGCTTAAACACAGTGTTTTTTGCTGAACATCGCCTCCACCATCCACAGGTCCATCCAAGTGGCAGGTCACAGCTCAGCAGCCCTCCCCAACAACCTCAACTCCTTCTTCTCTAGGTTCGAGACTGACAAAACCTCCCGTCTCAAAGGCATGGTCTCCTCCTCCCGCAGGAACAGAACTTTCCTTCAACACGGAGGTGGTGGTGAGAGCCCTCAAAAGGACCAAGGTGAGCACAGCATCCGGCCCAGACAACATCAGCGGCTGCGTCCTGGGGTGCTGTGCAGAGCAGTTGGGAGGCGTGTTTCAAAGATCAATGGACAACAGCACAGTCCCCCAGCTGTGGAAGCACTCCACTGTGGTCCCCATTCCGAAAAAGTCCTCGGTTAAGGTCCGGAATGACCTCAGACCTGTTGCTCTCACCTCACTAGCAATGAAGGCCATGGAGAGGATCATTAAGAATCATCAAGGTGACCGACCCACTTATAGACCCTCTCCAGTTCGCGTACCGGGCAGGCAGGGGGGTTGATGATGCAAAAGTGTTCATCATGGACAAGGTACACAAGCATCTGGAACTCCCCAACACCTCAGCTAGACTCCTGTTTGCAGATTTCTCATCTGCATTGAACACTATGGAACCACACATCCTGGCAGAGAAACTCTCCACCCGCTTCCACCTGGATGACCAGCTTACTCTGGATCATCAACTTTCTGACCAACAGGACACAGAGAGAGCTGGTCAACAACACCTTCTCTGACCTTTCCATCACCTCCAGTGGCTCCCCCCAAGGCTGCGTCTGTGGCAGATAGTGGAGGTGGTGGAGGAGTACAAATATCTGGGCACTATCTTCAACTGCATCCTAAAGTTTGCCTCCAACACCGAGGACATTCTAAGGAGATGTCAGCAGCGGCAATATCTCCTAAGGAAGCTCAACAGCTTTGGGGTCAAACAAGGTCATACTCAGTGTGAAAGTCTCCTCCAAGATTATCGGATTCCCAGTCAGACCACTTTCATCCCTGAGTGAGCAGGAAACTCTGAGAACATCGTGAATTTGAATTTTTGAATAACATGACACTCAGATTTTCCTTGAAATAGGCTCACTCATGCTGACACCAACCATGGATGTAGGCTTGTCTTCAATACTGCAGTGACCAAATCAGCCCCCATATCAGCTCCCCCCTCCATAAACGTGCGCACACGCAAAAAGGCATTCAGTAAATACCCAGAGACATTAATTACACCAGATTTGCAACCCTTTCGAAATATCTAGACAATAGAATAAGCTTCATTCTGACAAAAACTGTTTACTCAAAAAGATACTTTATAAAAATATCGAATTATCAGTCAAAGAGTAAGATACACAAAAAAAGTCACCATTTGAATTTATATCAGCAAATACTCAAGAGCCAATGACTGGATCATTATTACAGCTCAGCAACATTATGCAGCAATAAAGTGAAGTCAGCTGAGTACCAGAATCTACTGAATGGCCAGGTTACACCTCCATCCATCATCAATGAATTTTTTTCTTCCCTGTTGGCATGGGCATATTCCAGGATGAGAATGCCAAGATTCATTGGGTTTGAATTGTCAAAGAGTGGTTCAGGAAGCATAAGGAATCATTTAAGTCATGACAATAGTTTGTCTGACAGAAAACACCTGTGCAGATGCTTACTTGGTCACCTCAGAGTTATGACCTTAACCTCATTGAAGGTCTTTGGGATGTGCTGAAGGAGGCTTTATCGAGGTTTGGTGGAATACCTCCAACTCCACCTAGCAGACATATATATGAGGTGATTGACGTATGAATTGATTCTGACCGTGTGAGGATTAATCATCCTGGGATTCATATACGTTGTCCATGATTCACCCATAATATTATTGAGCCAAGGTTGAACTACATAAGCATGTTTTTTACTGATCACTTATATAACTTGTTTTTCACGAATAACTTGTTTCTTATGAAAGGAGCCAAAATGCTTATCCTGGCCTAAAAATTCTTGTCCTGGGATACTGATTCTATTCAAGGACGCTTGTCTTGACTTTGTTTTATGATATGCTTACCATGTTCAAAGACGCTTACCATGTTTTTCTGAGGGGTTTTCCTGAGGACAGGAGAAAGTGTTGCCGAATAAGTTTTGTACCCCACTGATTGGTGTGTGGGACACTTATCCCATCTTCAGGAAGAGGGGGACGCATTGATTATGGGAACTTATCTTATCATTTCTGATTGAAACTTTGATTGTACTTGCGTATACCCTTAAAATGATGTTGATTTACAAACATTTCAAGTTACGATCGGCCGAAACTTCTCGTTCGTAAGTAGAGGAACTTCTGTATATGCATCTTCATACCTACTGCTGTTTTCTGTCTGCAAGTTGCCACACAAAATATCTTTGTATACATAGAATAACAATATCCTATCATATTTTTCTGGCTTTTCCACTCCACCGAACAGAATGTCTCAGTTTATAAGAGCAAAAAACCAATTTGACAAAATCCATCACAAAGGACACCTGGTGGAAACTTCCAGTACTTCCTCCAGCAGCACTTTAACAGGCTGAGGTGTCACTCATGCGTTGCACACTTCCCTTCCACAACACAAAAGGATTGCAACAGGACAGACCTTCCCACTGCGAACACGGTCAGTGCCACTTTGGTGCTCTTCTCCTTGTGCAGCTGGTCAAACACGCTGGGGTCAAACATCCCTTCCCAAATTATCGGGGCACCCCAGTATGTGCACGTCTGGACATCCGTTCTGGCCCTGAAGGGGAGGGACACACGTTGTAGCTGCTGTGATTCAAATGAGCGCCAAACGAATGAATCCATGAGTCTGAGAGGGCTGTCAGTCGTGTTTAGCTGTCGATGCCTGGTGTGGATATACAGTCTGACACTACGATCTCCTCACTGGTTTCAGGATTAAAGTCTGCCAGAGCTGTAAATCCCCTGGGGGGTTTAATTGTCAGGGCACATGGCACCTTTGTTTGTGCTGTTTTAACAAATCTAGTTTCCAGGAGAGAAAACAAGCTGACTGGCTGCTGTGCATCTGCACATGTTATTGCATCATTTATGCCGCAACTGATGTCGCAACTCAGCAATGCTTCAACTGGAGAAAATACATTTATCACATAAAATGTAACAGTATAAATGTAATAACGTAAAAACTTTATAATGTTATATTCTCATCCATATTAACATTTTGCACATAATGTAGTATTATTATATTTTCAGCAGTTTATTACCTTAAGTCTTGATAAGGTATTTGTTATTGCATTATGCGTAGGTAATGCATCATGTTTAGAGCAGTAATCTATTATTCTGAAATCCTAGGCGGAGCTCATACTGGATGTATCGGAGGTGAGAAACGGCAGAATGACCTTCATTTAATGCCAAATTTTGATGTTTCTGAAGACCGTTTAATGCTTGTTGGGGAATCTCGCTTAGGTCACTCCCAGTGCTGCCAGTGCACTACTTTAGTCCCTCCCATTACAGGTGCTGCTATTCAGATCATATTCCTTTTAGGGCTGTTTTTTTGTTTTTTGTTTTTTTTAAACAAGCTGTCATTGTGAAACACCACCTCGTCAAACTGGTTTGATTACTATTTAACTAACTGGTATTTTTACCACCCTCCCTTCACAAAGAAGAAGAGGGGATTTCCGTCTGCTTAAAATTTAAAGGACAGACATAGGAGCGGACATCTGCATACAGACAGGAGTGGACATTCATCACCTGTAACAATACACAGCCTACACTCAGGGCAGGATGGGTTACAGGACAGTGCTTAGCTTGGGTATTGTCACTGGACACAAATTATTTTGCACTCTGAATATGCTTCGTTCATTCACAAGAAATTTACAGTTTCAGTAGCAAAGGAGAAGCAGATGTAAACAAGAACAGGCCACCGTATCAGGAGACCATGGCCTAAGTAAACCAGCTCACCAGAGATCCAGAAAGCTGTCTGTTCCATCCCAGAGTTTCTTGCCGTAAGGTAATGGACACACATCCATAGGGATCAATCCTTCCAAGAACCTGCCAAAAACACAGAAGTTAAAATAGTTTATTAAACCTGCATATCCCTCACAATGAGGGGCAGTTTTTACAGAACACATCTCCCTGTTTTGCAGAATTACACACGTGTTGCATAGTTTTAAACAAAGGTGTCTCTTTTTGTTTCACAGGACGGTATTCCTGTCTTCACCCAGTCCCCTAATTACACCGGTGTCAGGTACCCTGTGGTGTGCTTGTTAACCTGAGATGAGCAGTTCTCTCTTTTCCTTTAGTGTTACGAAATGATGTTTGAAAAACCATACAATTAACAATATCCTTATAAATGACAGCGGGTGGCTCACAAACCATATTGCTTTCAGTGTGCATAGGTCATATACAGTAATATCTGTTTTTTCTTTAAAATCACTTGCTTTTAATTTGCGTTTAGACTATATGATGTTATTTCATGTCACCATTTTGTGTCAGTGTACTGAACAAGACTGGTGTAATAATAAAGCCATATTTGACATAACTTGCTTACATTAATGTTCTCTCTTATCATGATTTACAATGCACCAAGATGGCAGCGCTAGGCGATTCCACAATTAAGTTTTCATATAAGGAAGATTGTTCAGTGATTCAGATAACTGCAAAGCAGACACCCGTTACCAGGTCTGAAGTTAAGTTGGGTTAATCTTCTCTTCAAAAGGAATTATTAATTTTAAAAAAAAAAAAAAAACTTCAAATAATAAAAAAATGACAAAAATGGTAACTGCATGAATTGGAGATTCATATATATTCATATATTTTATATATATTTCAGTTAAACTGTTTTATAAAACCAATACATCCATCGTTCATTTCAAGGCAATGCAGCCAGAGACGGGTACTTTATTTTGAACAACAAAAAAAAAATGTAGAAAAAATATTGTGGATTACTCTCACTTCCACTTCCAATTACTTCCACTGACTGTTATCGCAGCTCTCCTCCATTTTTGCCTTCCCGCACTGCCGGTGCAGGCTGATGTCAGCGCATGCGTATAAGCAAAAAGCCACATCAATTCCGATCTGAGCGTTCACATTCAGGTCACATGGCCCCGAATCGGACAGGTATCCGATTTAGTACCACATATGAAAGTGACAAATCTGATTTGAAAAGATCAGATTTTCGTGTCCACACAGCCCTAAAAAGATCAGATCTGTGCCACATTAAGGCAAAAAAATCTGATTTGAGTCACTTCAGCATGACAGTGTGAACATAGCCATATTCATTCATAATAGCGTCACTTTTCCTGTTTGTTGTTTAATTTTTGCAAAAAGGAAACAGAAAGCTCCTGTTTAAAGGAAAACAACACTACAGCTACTGACAATAAAAACAGAAGAAACACACAATTACCTGATTGAGTTAGGGCCATAGGTGGTCGTGAGTAGTCCGAGGACAGTACAAAGTATCAGTATAACAAAGCCTTTTCCTCTGTGCAAGGGTCTGGAAGGAGGAACAAAGTCAAATTAATCAAGGCAACCAAATGAAAATGTTAGTGCTGGGTTGTGTCCCATTAGCCCGAGTTTGAAAACAATTTTTTTTATTCCAAAGAGAGTATCAAGCTGCGGTCTGTAACCACAGGTCAGGCCAGATCAGGCCGGATCAGGCTGGATCAGGGGCTTTCATTTCTGTTGTTTTGACTGTTCTGTGTTTGTGGACTCAAAAGCGTTTCTCTATCTCCGAGGCTGTCAACCTTTTTTCTTATTTTTAAAAAATGATGCCAGGTTACAGCTCTGTTACCATGGTATTATTATACTGTGTACTGAGTCCCAGGACCATCTTATCTTTCCTGGCCTCACAGTTGAAATGGCGAGAGACAGAGGTGCCAGCTATAAAAAAGGACGGGAACAAAAAGAGACAATTATTTTGGCAAGTTATTCAAACAAAGATGTAAATCTGACCATTAGGGATCGTGACACTGAACTGCACTGGTGCATCACCAAAAAATTTAACGACATGACAGCCACTGTTAAAGAAAGAATGCACCAGGTACAATTTCGGAGGAACTCTGCATGCATCATTTCCAGCATCTTTGCATTGGCAAAATCTGATTTATTAATACAAAATTATGCCCGATGCCTTTATCAATTAGAAATGTGACCAATCATTCTTTACCAACAATGTCATATTAAGATTGCTTCCCCCTCTCTAAATTGTTTTTCAAGCGCACTGTCTCATCTCCAGTTCTCCACTGCTGCCAAACTACCTGTATCATTGCAAAGCATCATATTTTTTTGCATCGCATTGAGTTGAATGAGAAGGTGTTGAATCGCACTGCATCGCAATAGGGGTGAATCATAACATGTCACATTGATACTTGCTTCATATGTATCTAATCTATCAGATCGTTGTCAATACATTGAGTGTCTCGCATCGGCCTCAGCGATGGAGATGCGCATCCCGACTTGCTATATAAAGAGGAGATGCAAGAACAGACGGAAAACAGAAGCACTGGTTCCTGAGTGCAGTTAGACAACACAAACCTGGCAAAAGTAGGCGAAAAGCGAGGCAGAACAGAGTCATGTCTGAATGAAGCCCAGACACACTGCCCTCCAAAGATGTGGTTTCCCAGGTTGGGGGATAATAAACAAGAATAATCACAGCCAGGCTGAGTGAGCTCAGAGCCTACAACACAGGTAAACTGGAGAAGAGAAGCCAACAGTCAATTCTGCTTGGACTTGTTGTGACCTGCATGTCTTCCTCTCGTTGTAATGCAGGTTGTTAAGAGCTACAGTTACAGGAAATACCCCCTACCTACCATGGTGCCCGTCATCCTGCCCCTCAAGGCACGAAGTAATGGTTACAGCCATGAAGTTTCCTGACCGTACCAACCAACAAGCCTTTACTCACAGCAATAAGCCTTATACACTAGGGTGACTCTGTTCTTTCATCTTGGGATAACATTAGGAAATACGCGGAATTAGCTTTACCTGGCCAATCAGTTCTTTGCAGTGAGCCAGTTAAAATTTCCTGTATTTATCGCACTGATGAAATCAATCGTGTTGTTTGAGCATTTGAATAGTGTTACTGACACCGCTGCCTTTTACTTTGTCCCTCCCTGCTGTCTAGTTAAACACCTGCATGAAGTCATCCAACCCCTGTGCCTGAAGAATCTGTCAACCTTCTCACCCAAAACAAACATTAGCCTTCTCTATATGACCTACAGAGCAGGAACCCCCCCCCCCCCGCCCCCCCCCCCCCCCCCAGTCGAGCATGTCCCCCTGCATTTAAAATCTCATTGTATTATTACACACATACTAGAGTCACATCTGTATTTTACATAAACAAATAGAAAGATATCTGAATCTTTTTTGCATTTATTTGACTGATGAAGGATCTAATTTCAACCTGTTGTGAAAAGCTTGAGGAGGGGAGTGGCATGCGGAAGGATAGAAAACGTATGCAAACTCCACACATACGGAGCAGTGCAGGATTCAGACGCCCGTACCGGGTGGTGCCGCGGCACCCTCAATATAATAGCGCATTTACGCATTTAGCAGATACCCCTACCCAAAGCAACATACAAGTGAGACAAATAAATACATGCTGTCCAGGGGTCAAATACGTCTAAGTGCAGCTAAGCTGAGCTTCCTATGAATGCTCTGCTCTAAGTGTAAGTAGTACTGGAGTAGGAGCCACACAACTACTTCTAACAACGCAAACTAATAGGACTAATAGTATATTACCAACACAACCACTAAAAACACCAGTTTTTCAGATTTTAGTCTAAAATTACCAACGAACCAACGAGCTTCCTATATTATCAAAAACTTCACACATAAGAGACAGAATGGTTCTTATAAAGAAAATTTGTGTGCTTAACTTAAGCTTAGAAGCAACGGTCACATAGCATCCGGCGAAATGAGGAAGTAGTGGGCAACACAGCAGATGATCGGTTTTTACACGATCGTCAAGAAACACAGGGTGAAACACGCCGGCAGAGCCGACTGTCTTGCACCCCCCTCAGGTAAGAAGCACACCCTTCAGCTACGTGGGGAAAATGGTGACCTAGTCCTTTAAAGTTGTGATATTTTTCAGGTAGTTGTGGGGGTGGTAACCATAATCCAAATCTACCTTTCGGTTGTAAAAAGACTAGTTGCACATTAGTCTATACTGCATAACCTGCTTTGATAAACATGGAAAACAAATAATAAAGTCATACATTAAGTCCAATGAGCTATAAATAAACTACCGTTTCCAAAATAAATTTATCAGTTTAAAATTTAAATGTGGTTAGTATATCTAAGAAAGCACACATTGGTATTACTCTGACCATATTCCGGGGCTCAGATAGGCCTATTATTTAATTTTCCATCGAAATAAACAGGAAACTTCACATTTACAAACAACTCTTAAGCGGCGCATTTGGAAGCTACGTTCACACGAAATGTGTTCGTAATTAAGAAATATTACTCCTCTTTTTAATGTCCTCCCTTAGTTTTGCTTGCATCCGTTTTGAAATTTCCTCGTCCGTTTTAGAAATGTGCGCAAGGTATATGTAACTTAAAATGTTAGCAACTGAAAGAAAACGCGATACATAGTATAACATAGGCCAAGTTTATAAATTTTGCTACCTGTGCTCATACAGTATTCAGATTTTTTATCCGCACATATTATTGTGATAATATTTCAAAGAACGATGATACAACGTGCTAAGTTAAGTAAGAGGAGGTCTTATACATAATTTCCAAAATGTAAATTTGAGCATCTCATACTCTCATTTTCGGGTTCTTTTGTAACAGTTAAAGCTGCTGTCTTTCATCTATTAAAATATTAGCCTACTGTTGAAAAAGACGCGGTGTGGGTATTCTGTTCATCAACGCAATAAAAAAGAACGGTTAGTATATTATGTTATATTCTGAATTGTTTCGTTTTTAATTAGGCCTATTTGTTCCTAATACCAATTATAGCAGAGCGGTTTTTTAAAAAAACACCTAGACTAAATTGGTCTTAAATCTATGTTTAAGTGTCCTATCCACTCGATCTATAGTGGCCTATAGTGACATTTCAAGACACGGAAAAGGCGATTCTTGTCGTTTAAAATGTATGCAGTCTATTGACGATTACAGGTGAAGAAAACATACATCAAAATGCCGTTATTATAAAATGTACGCCAACCTGTTAAAATTTAGACCTCTAATTAAATCTACACTGCTCACACCACGGTTAGATTACACTCGTATTAAGTCAAATAGAAAAAAAATGCAAAACATAAAATAACACTTATCAAGCTAGTGTTGTACTATTATGTTTAACGTGGTACCTCTAGATAGATTGACCAAACTCCCTCTTAAGGACCTACCTCATTGTGAGTACTCTTGAGTCCCGCGACCATGTAGTAAGTTACCATGCCGTACGAAAACTGCTGGGTGGATTTCTTCCTCCGGAGACCTTAAAGCACAAAGCACCTCCCACTCTCCAAGGTATATTTAAATTCGACTGCGACGGTAAATGAACCGGAATGAAGTGGTGCTTAAGCAAAATATTATTTCGCCTGCAAGCCAACATGGCAATATCAGTACGGCAGACAAAAGCGAGGCAGCGGTCTCGGTCCTACGGCGTTCTATATTAACCCAACACTCATATCTAAAGACAATGTGTCAGTCAAAGATTATTATTTTGCAAAAACAGGGGACCTTGCAGGGTCACTATATCCAAGACTGCAACTACATTTCACTGCCGTACACTTGCTTTTGTATTACAGAGGATAAATGCAATCAAGAGCGTAATTTTTTCAAAATGTGTATTTATTCAACTCTGCATAGAATAACATCACTGCACAATGAGACAGAATAGTGCTAAATTGAATAGCAAGTTTAAAGTGCAGTGAAAGCTGTGTTCAAAGCATTATACCTCTGTACTGTTAATTACCTCGTTATCTATGCTATATAAACGGAGTTTAGAGGGAGCATTGAAAATTTGTTGACTTTTGTTTACTTCGATGTTGTATCATTTCCAGGTGTGAAGGTGCCGAGTATGAAGTTAATCGCTGCATTATATGAAAAGATGGCATAATAGCAAAAACGTTTCAGCAAAATGAGTTCAAGGAAGTGTCAAACATGTTTTTTATTTTTATTAATTTATCCTTTATTTTGCCAGGAAGGTTCCATTGAGATACAATATCTCTTCTTCCACAAAGTCCTGGCCAAGATGGCATCAAATAAGAAAAATGACAAAAGTTTCATATACATAGACACATAGATGATTAATATGAACATAAACTAAAACACATACAAATACCCAAACTCCCCCAAAAATACATAGAATAAAATTAATGTATATGAAACAATGACACTGTTCTTTAAGCTCAGTATTTGAGATTTTTAAACAAATTCAGGGAAGGTAAGGAGTCTAATATATTTTGTAATATATTCCACTCATGTGGTGCAAAAGAACAAAAGTTCTGTGCATGTGGTGGGAGGCTGAAGGAGAAGTTTAACTGACGAAGTGCAGAATGTCAGCAAGCTATGTATGTACTGAGGTAATTTGCCCATTAAAGCCTCAGCAATAAAAACCAGGCAATGTGGAGCTGACATTTTATCTAGTGATAAACGCCCACTTTTTATAAACAACTTCCTGTTTAAATGAAACACCTTCCTGTTTAAGTGAAATGCCTTGCACATATACAAGTGAAAAGCATTCACACACACTACTGAAACTCTCATACAAACAAATGAAAATCTCTCACAAAAATTAGTTAAAACTTTTACACACACTAGCAAAGATGAGATTTCCGGTTGTGTATGTAAGCACCTTTTACTAGTGTGTATGAAAGCATTTCAATAGTATGTGTGGAAGGTTTCACTAGTGTTTGTGAGAGCTGTTCAGTTGTGTATGCGAATGAATACATTTTCAGTTGTTTATATGAGAGTGTTTCAGTGCTTTCACTTGTAAGTGTGTGCAATTTTCAGTGTACTATGTGAAGGATTTTGGTTTCACATATGCATATGCATGGTAATTCTGAATAAAGTCCCTAACAGAGCCTCATAGGGGACTGCTACACTGCTGCTGAGCTGGTTCTTGCTCGGTGCTCTTTGAGAACCAGCTCACACTTCTACTGGTTTCAAAAAAGATCATAATGAAAGAGAAGGGTCCAGCTGCAGACGGCTGTAGAGTGGAGCTCCACTGGAAATACATGACCTCAACTCTGTGTTACAGCGAATAAACTCTAACACTAAACTTAACCTTAACCCTAACAGGAGCGCCACCTTACGCCCTTAAAGATCACGTGTTTCCTGTGGAGGTGACGTATTTCCAGTGGAGCTCCACTCTACAGGTGTCTGCAGCTAGACCCTCTTGTAACGAGAATGTTATGTAGGTGGAAGTGAGAGTAAAGCTTCAAATGTATTCCATTTTTAAAATTTATTTTGATTTGTTTTGTATTTAAAATGTTTATAAGCTGATGAATCGAAAAAACAAGTTTTTAAAGTCTGACTCGTTGAGCTCTATCTCCCATAATGATGTCAAAACGAAGCCTTCTGAAGCAATGACGCTTCCTTTGCAAATATCTGCCGGAAAAAGGATCATTAGTCGAAGCTTCGCAGCACGGTGGCGGCACCTGGTGGTCAAAGGGAAGCAGCTATTAACTTTGCAGACGCCGCATTTGACTGCATCGAATCAGTCGGATAGCCTTAGCTGTGAAATCACTTGTCTTATGAATAAAGGCCATTTAAAATACTAAATGCGTTGCTTGCATTTATAATTATATATAAATAATTAGTACATCTAATGAGGCTATTATAATAATATATGCATATTTTTCTATTAATTTTTCACTCTCGCGCAAGAGTCTACGATGGCGCATTAAGGTAATTGTAGACTAAATTAAGCTGTAAATTTATGAGAAATTCAGAATATTACATTCTAGTTTCTGAAAACAGACCAAACACCTGACCTGTGCACAATGTATTGTTACATGTACATAATTTTTTACAGTAGAATAAAAGTATTTCTAATGACATATGTAACAATTATATTTATTTTCTCATAGATTTTCACCTCTTTTGTTGATGTTAGTTAGATGTTCTCAAACTACCAAATGTGCTTGTTTCCTCAATAACACTTTACTTGCCTGGGCACAAGTAGTATAGTAGTATGTTCTTATTATTAATTTAATAATACATTAATGTAATTAATGTATCAATGGACTGTTCTCTCTGTTGAGGTCAGGAAAGCGATTCCACTCCCTGAAGACCAATACAGAAAGACTGAGGAGGAGCTTCTTCCCGCAGGTGATACAGTCTCTAAATCAGACACCACACCGTACTGATTCTAAATCAGCACACCACACCGTACTGATTCTAAATCAGCACACCACGCAGTACTGATTCTTAATCAGCACACCACGCAGTACTGATTCTAAATCAGTATACCACGCAGTACTGATTCTAAATCAGCACACCACGCAGTACTGATTCTAAATCAGCACACCACACCGTACTGATTCTAAATCAGCACACCACACAGTACTGATTCTAAATCAGCACACCACACAGTACTGATTCTAAATCAGTACACCACGCAGTACTGATTCTAAATCAGCACACCACGCAGTACTGATTCTAAATCAGCACACCACACCGTACTGATCCATTTTGCACATCCACACATATGTTTCTTGCACTGACTCTAGACATTTGGGATATTCATTGACACTAGTGGCCACTGCCCACCTGCACATTCATGGACATTTATTATTTATTCTATTTTATTCTGTTTCCCTGATGCACATAAATCACTTTAAATATGACACTTTCAGGCATATTTGCACACCCCCTGGATATTTCTATCTATTTATATTCACTTCATTCCCACACAAAAAATTCCATAAAATTCTATATTTTCTATATTGAACCGCTAAGATTTTCTTATTTTTCTGATATTTTTCTTATATTGTATATTTTGTATTGTACAGATATTTTATGCTCTCTTAGTTAAATTTACTTCTATTTTCTTTTTCATATTTATTTCCTATTAATAGCCTTTTATTTTAAGGTCACGGGCAGTCGTCTAAGCATTTCACTGCATATCGTACTGTGTATGACTGTGTATGTGACAAATAAAATCTGAATTTGAATAATTACCCACAAGCTGAGTCTTAGTTACATTCTGATCTAATGTTAACTCATCATTAATTAATCATGCCCTGTCCACAGGGCATGGCATTGCAAAATCATCTTCAAGATCCCTTTACCCTGTACAGATCTCCCCCTTCACCATCATCTAAGCAGCCCCAGACCATCACGTTGCCTCCACCATGCTTGGCAGATGTTTGAGGAGTGCTTGACGGCGTCTTTTCTTTCGATCTGAATCTCACAAACATTCTTCTTTGTGATCTGAACACCTCAAACTTAGATTTGTCCATACATAGCACTTTTTTCCAATCTCCCTCTGTTCAGTCTCTAAAATATATTTATCCTCTCGCTCTGTTGTGCACCGGGGCCCCCCTCCCACTCTTCCTGTTGTGGTTAGGGCCAGTCTGCTCTGCTCTGTGAAGGCAGCAGTACACAGCA
Source organism: Gnathonemus echidnorhynchus (assembly GCA_026776725.1). Lineage (NCBI taxonomy): Eukaryota > Metazoa > Chordata > Actinopteri > Osteoglossiformes > Mormyridae > Gnathonemus > Gnathonemus echidnorhynchus. Next base: position 23,028,710 of record JAODJU010000130.1, on the reverse strand, counting down.
TCACATGAGATCTTCAGTTTCCTGAAAAATTCTCGCATGGGATAGCTTTCATTTCTCAGAACAAGAATAGACTGACGAGTTTCAAAAGAAAAGTTCTTTGTTTCTGACCATTTTGAACTTGTAACCGAACCCACAATTGCTGATGCTACAGATAGTCCAAAGAAGGCCAGTTTTATTGATTCTTCAATCAGCAGAATTTTCATCTGTGCTAACATAATTGCAAGAGGGTTTTCTAATGATCTAATGAACCTTCTAAAATGATAAGCTTGCATTAGCAAACACAACGTTCCTCTGGAACACAGGACTAATTGTTGCTGATAATGGGCTTTGTAGATATTTTGTTAAAAAAAAAAAATTCCAGCTATGATAGTCATTTGCAGCATTAACAATGTCTGCATAATACTTCTGTTGAATCTGATGTTATCTTAATGACAAACGACTTGCTATTTTTAAAAAGCAAGGAAATTTCTAAGTGACCTGAAACTTTTGTGTCTGTGTATGTATATAATAATATTTATTATTAGGGGTGTGACAAGACGCTTTTCCCACGAGACGAGACGAGACAGGAGACTGGGTTCACGAGAACGAGACGAGACTTTTAGACATTTTTTTTTAAAGAAATCCTCAATGTTTAACCCTCTGGAGCCCAGGGTTAGGAAACACACTTTCACTGACTGGGGCATGATCACACATTTCTTCAAATATCATAAACTTAATTCATGGCAAATAATTTTTTTATATATTTGTTTTGCCATTACACTCATCTTTATTTTAATATATATTGTAAATATGTCAGATTTTTGTTAAGTTTG